>CAUYLZ010086387.1:0-20628 GCA_963573645.1 Pithecia hirsuta
GACCAATGGAACGGAACAGATGCCTCAAAAGTAACACCACACGTCTACAACCATCTGATCTTTGACAAACCTGACAGAAACAAGCTATGGGGAAAGGATTCCCTATTTAATAAATGGTGTTGGGAAAACTGGCTAGCCATACGCAGTAAACTGAGACTGGACCCCTTCCGTACACATTACACAAAAATTAACTCCAGATGGATTAAAGATTTAAACATAAGACCTAAAACCATAAAAACCCTAGAAGAAAACCTAGGCAATACCATTCAGGATATAGGCATAGGCAAGGACTTCATGACCAAAACACCAAAGCAATGGGAACAAAAGCCAAAATTGACAAATGGGATCTAACTAAACTAAACAGCTTCTGCACAGCAAAAGAAACTATCATCAGAGTGAACAGAAAACCTACAGAATGGGAGAAAATTTTTGCAATCTATCCATCTGACAAAGGTCTAACATCCAGAATCTACCAAGAACTAAAACAAATTTATAAGGAAAAAAAAATAACTCCATCAAAAAGTGGGTGAAGGATATGAACAGACACTTCTCAAAAGAAGACATTTATGCAGCAGAGAAACATATGCAAAAAATTTCATCATCACTGGTCATTAGAGAAATGCAAATCAAAACCACAATGAGATACCATCTCATGCCAGTTAGAATGGTGATCATTAAAAAGTCAGGAAACCACAGATGCTGGAGAGGATGTGGAGAAATAGGCATGCTTTTACACTATTGGTGGAAGTGTAAATTAGTTCAACCATTGTGGAAGACAGTGTGGCGATTTCTCAAAGATCTAGAATCCTTTGACCCAGCAATCCCATTACTAGGTATATACCCAAAGGATTATAAATCATTCTACTATAACGACACGTGCACACTAATGTTTACTGCAGCACTGTTCACAATAACAAAGACTTGGAACCAACCCAAATGCCCATCAGGGATAGACTGGATAAAGAAAATGTGGCACATATACACCACGCAGCCGTAAAAAAGGATGAGTTCATGTCCTTTGCAGGGACATGGATGAAGGTGGAAACCATCATTCTCAGCAAACTAACACAGAAACAGAAAACCAAACACCGCATGTTCTCACTGTCATAAGTGGAGTTAAACAATGAGAACACATGGATACAGGGAGGGGAACATCACACACCAAGGCCTGTTGCGGGTAGGGGGCTAGGGGAGGGATAGCATTAGGAGAGATACCTAATATAGATGATGGGGTGATGGATACAGAATACCACCACGGCACATGTATACCTATGTAATAAACCCACATGTTCTGCACATGTATCCCAGAACTTATAAAGTATAAAAAAAAAACTTTTTTAATTTAACAATTTTTTAAAAGATCCAAATCCAATCTCAATCTCAAAATATGGTCTCTTGTGTATTTTCCAGGATAAGGCAGTCTTCCCCTACTAGACCTGTTAATTCATGACACTGACATTACAAACTTTAAAACTACTTCCAAATCCCAAGTAAACCATTGTTTGTTGACCTGATTAGGATTACTTATTAATTCTTGAAACGACATTCTTAAAATACCCGCCTGGCGCCTGTCTGTAGAGGCCTGGGTGACTCGAATCCAGTGCTGCGACGTGATCCGGATGCTTTGGGATGTGGGCCCATCTCAGAGGCGTCGTTCTGAGAACCGGGAAGCAGCTCCTGCCGGAGTCACACGGAAGGACCATGACCTTGTTAGGCATCACCGCATTTTCCAGGGAGTTCTGTGCTCAGGAATGAAGCCGGCTGAGCAGGGGCTCTGAGGCCACTGCTTCCCAGGACAGGCCATGCAGCAAATGCTCAGAGCCTATCGGCCCTGGGGGAACAAGTCAGCCCTGAAACCAGCCGTATACCACCCTGAGCCGGGAACGTCCCCCACGCCACAGTCTTTGCTATTGTTTCCGCTGGAGTCCCCGTGGCTTCTTGCTGCATTGATCGTGCTTCTTAATAAAGGCAGGGATTGAAAAGGACGCCAGAGCCGGGCACTTGTAGCCCAGCAGACGGTGCTCACTTCTGCTGCTGGTTAAGTCTTAGAAAGGGAGAGGGCAAAACACAGATAAACCATCTCCAAAGATGCTCCTGAGAAAATCCGTATTTTGTTTAGTTGTTCCTGCTTTAGACAGCTCAGGACGAGCTTGTCTCGATTCCCGAAGGCAGAGATGGACCACAGAAGCCGGGTGAGTGCCGCCGAGGAACGCCGTTGACAGAGTGGGAGGCGTGTGTCCAGCCTTATTAGGTGAGCGGCCACAGAAAGCGCATTTTCATCCCCCAGGCTTCTGTATACTCTAGTGTGGAGTAACAACTCTATCGCTACTGTCTGAATGTGGGCGAGGCCCCAGAATCCCGGAGTGACAACCTGCTACCTGAAGCGACGGTGTTCAGAGGCAGGGCCTCTGGGGAGTGATGACGTCCTGAGGGCTGCACGTCGTGAATGGATTGTGCCCTTATGAATGAGGCTGGAGCAGGCTCCCAGCACCCTTTGGCCACTTCAGGACACCTTGAAAGCCCACTCATGAGGAGCAGGCCCGTGCCAGACCCCAATCTGCTGGCGCCTCCAGAACCATGAGCAATAAAGTTCTGTTGCTTGTAAAACTCAGTCTTCAGTACTTTGTTGCTGCAGCCAGAACAGGCTAAGGCATCTGTCAGTGTTCCCAAGGAAGGCTCCACAGGGCAGTCACAGCTCAGGATACTCCAAGCAAAAGGGTTCCATGACCCAGCGCACGTGACACGTGGCCACTGTGGGACTCTCAGAGATCAGTGTGGCCTTCGTAAACTGAGAGCCCCACGGACTGGGAGGAATGAGTCTCCTTAGCTGTGTTAAGCATTTCCTAAACCCATGTGCTTATTGGCCATTTGTAAATCTTTGGGGAAATGTCTGTGTAAATCCTTTCCACGAGTGTCAGAGTGTCAGTTGGATTATTTGGTTTTTATTACTGCGTTGTGAGAGTCCTTTACATATTCTGAATTTAAGTTCCTCTACTTTGCAAATACTCTTTCTACTCTTTGAGTTGTCTTCTCACCTTCTTGATGGTATCGTTTCAGCACAAAATCTTTAGTTTTGATGAAGTCTACTTTACCCATTTTTTTTTTCTTTTGTTGCCTGTGTTTTCCATGTCCTGTCTAAGAAACCATTGACTAACTCAAGGGCATAACTAACATTTACTCCTGTGTTTCCTTCTAAGAGCTTTAGAGTTTTGATCTTGCACTTAGGTCTATGATCCATTGTGAGTTAATTTGTGTGTGTGTGTGTGTGAGGTAGGGATCAGACTTCATTCTCTTTATGTGGAAACTCAGTTGTCTCAGCAGAATTTGTAGAAACTGTCCATTGAATTTTCTTGGCATTCTTCTCAAAGCTCAGTTGACCACATACACAAGGGTTTATTTGGGGGTTCTGAATTTCACCCCATTGGTCTAAGTCTTTCCCTATGCCAGAACCATGCCACCATGATTACTGTACTTCCTACCACATTTTGAAATCAGAAAGCATGAGCCTTCAATTTTGTTCTTTTTCAAGCTGATTTTGCCTCTTCTGAGTCTCTTTCTTTCCCATATGAATTTGACCGTGGACTTGTGGATGTCTCTAAGGAAGCACAGGGATTTTGCTTTCCTGGAGTTCTCAATCTTCTCTAACCCTTCACCAGTTAGCGGCAGGTGGATGCTGAGGATGCGCGGAGCAGTGGGGTAGAAAGACCACAATAGAGACGGGGGTGTGCAGACCTCGGGGCCAAGGCCAGTTACATGACGGTCACCGTCACTTCAGTAAATAGTGACAATGAGGGGCGTTGTTTCTAAAACTCCTTTGTTTATCCTACAATCCCTCCATCCTTTAAACTAGACCTCAACCCCCAGACCTCAGAAAAAGGAGGCTGCAAGATACATGGGAAAAAAATCAAAACTGACTCAGCAGCCAGGCACCGTGGCTCACGCCTGTAATCCCAGCACTTGAGGAGACCAAGGCAGGCGGATCACTTGAGGCCAGAAGTTGGAGACCAGTCTTGGCAACATGGCGAGACCCCATCTGTACAAAAAGTAGTCAAATGAGCCAGCATGGTGGCACACACCTGGCCCCAGTTACTCAGGAGTCTGAGTAAGGCAACACTGGCTGATGACACACACGTAATTCTGCACACATGATATGTATGTACAGGTGACACTGGCTGACAACACACACGTGATTCTGCACACATGATATGTATGCACGGGTGATCCTCATTGATGACACACACGTGATTCTGCACACATGATATGTATGTACAGGCAATCCTGGCTGATGACACACGCGTGATTCTGCACACATGATATGTATGTATGGGTGATTCTGGCTGATGACACACACGTGACTCTGCACACATATGTATGTACAGGTGATCCTGGTTAATGACACACACATGATTCTGTGCACATGATATGTATGTACAGGCAATCCTGGTTGATGACACACACGTGTTTCTGCACACATGATATGTACGTACAGGTGACGTTGGCTGACGACACACGTGATTCTGCCCACATGATATGTATGTACAGGTGATCCTGGTTGATGACACACACGTGATTTTGCCCACATGAAATGTATGTACAGGCAATCCTGGCTGATGACACACACGTGATTCTGCACACATGATATGTCTGTACGGGTGATGCTGACTGATAGCACACACGTGATTCTGCACACATGATATGTATGTACAGGCAATCCTTGCTGACGACACACACGTGATTCTGCACACATGATATGTATGTACAGGCGATCCTGGCTGACGACACACACATGATTCTGCACACATGATATGTATGTACAGGTGATCCTGGTTGATGACACACACGTGATTTTGCACATGTGATATATATGTACAGGCGATCCTGGTTGATGACACACACGTGATTCTGCACACATGCAATGTATGTACAGGTGATCCTGGCTGACGACACACACGTGATTCTACACACATGATATGTATATACAGGTGATCCTGACTGATGACACACATGTGATTCTGCACACGTGATATGCATGTACAGGTGATCCTGGTTGATGACACATACGTGATTCTGCACACATGATATGTATGTACAGGCAATCCTGGTTGATGACACACACATGATTCTGCACACATGATATGTATGTACAGGCGATCCTGGCTGACGACACACACGTGATTCTGCACACATGATATGTCTGTATGGGTGATGCTGACTGATGGCACACACGTGATTCTGCACACATGATATGTATGTACAGGCAATCCTTGCTGATGACACACACGTGATTCTGCACACATGATATGTATGTACAGGCGATCCTGGCTGACGACACACACGTGATTCTGCACACGTCATATGCAGGTGATGCTGGCTGACAACAACAGTCACAGGGAAGGAAGGTTACGTGTTAACCTGAAAGACACCATGAAAGAATACAAATGATACACAGATTTCTGTTTTATTTTGTATAGCCATGAGCTAAAACCTTAACATAATAACCCAACTCATTGTTATTAATTCCATTTATGTTTCTTAAAAGATTTCATGAGGAGAATCACTGTTCATAGAATTCCTGTTCAAAAGGACAGAACCGTGCTGCTTAGATGATGCCAGAAATGGTCTCCTATGGTCATGGATATCCAGGGAAGCAGAAGCTGGGAAGAAAAATCTCTCATCCCAACAGAACAGAACCATCAACTGGGATCTCAAAAAAGGGGTGTGTGAGACCCACAAGCTGCAGATCTTAGCAAGGGGTGGTCCGCAGGGCAGTGCGGGCTCCTGAAAATAATACCGGTCTAAATAAGTTCTGCACATTACACAGATAGGTATAGAGACAAGGGAGAGACGTGGGAGTGATATAGATATGGGTATGAATTATTGGTTTGGATATAGATTGGATATAGACACAGAGACATGTGTGTGTCTCACGGACCTGTAAGCATCATCTTTGCTCTATGTTTGTATGCTACAAAACATTTTCCTTCCTTTTGACCTGATTCATGCATGAATATGAAACTAGTATGCCCGCATGTCACCAAAACTCTCAAAGAATGATCTAATGCGATTAAAAGGAACAAGGAAGGAGCCGCTGGGACACCGCACCTGCCGCCGTGAGTTATTGGCCTCTTAACCGTCTGCAGCCCACCCCGTCACTGATCCCCTGTATTTACCCTTAAGGCACTTCGCAGCTGCTGAATGGCTGTCTATGGCAGTTTGGGGGAAACAATAATAATGCATTATAAATCAATGAAAATGAAGTTTTGCTGTGATAATCGGATATAGATTTGCCAACATTTGTATGAAATTCAATTCTGTTTGATTGCATCAGCATATGCTGTGTGGCACTGCTAGTGCTATTGATTTGAAGGTTCTTATCCATATGTCTAAATTATTTCTATTACATCTTTGCATTCCTGTTTAGAAATAACCTGGGCAAACCGAAGCCATTTATTCCATTTTCAGCGATATTTTCTTCTGATTCTAGTTAAATGCTCAGGTCTGTATTTTGAATGCAAAGCAGCGTCTTTTTTTAAGCCCTCCTTTCTTTAACAAGAGCTAATGCTGAGCCATAACAGTAATGCGCCTATTTCCATTTTTAACATTCATTGTTGTCATTATTGGTATTATTGCCATTGTTATCTTTCTCTGAGAGCATCTGACTGTTATGATGGGTCGGATTTTCAAACAGCGCTTTAAACGATTCCACACTCTACAGCTACACATTAATCGTCTTTAAAAAAAAAAAGTACTGTTGTGCATCTGAGTGAGGGACAATTAATCAGTGAAAACCGAATTTCCATCACAGAGTTGAAAAGAAAAGAAACCAAAGCGGGAAACTGTTTGTCTCTGTCTAGTGCTTCACAGTTTCAAAAACTCTTTTGCTAGCTTTAGCTATCTGACATAACATCCTTTAGAATAGATGGACCAGGCTCATTTACCCCCATTTTGAAGTGGGGAGGAAGATCCATTCTTGTGAGGATTTGGGCTACAGCTCAAGGCTACAGATTTCTGCCCAGGAAAATCCCCATCTTGGCCCACAGACCCAGTTTTCCTTCACTCCGAATCTTCAGTTAATGTTACCTTACGGGTGGGAACACTTTGGGGAAGAACTTAATATATTCACTTAATGAGGCTTTTCTGCTTTAAAATGAAATTGATTTCTAAATAACTACACCAAGAAGTTAGCCTACCATATGGCTCCAAAATATCTCCGAGTCTTCAGTGTTTTTAAGGTTGCATGATGATTCCTGGCCAATGGTGACATCTTCCCTCAAACCGCACCTGCTGTCTTTTATAACGGAACCTGTATGTTGTAAATAAGCACTATTTCAACTGTAACATTAGCCTTCAAAATGAGAATAAGTCACAGACCAAGCCCACAACTCCAAACGTGGAAGAAACAGTCTCTGCCTCTAGGATTGCTTCAGCACTCCCTGCACATACTTTAAATTTGTATTGACACGTGAGACGAAATCACTACTGTGAAGCACAAGTCGCCTTAGAAGATGAATCTGCATCTCCTCTGAGTAGATCTTACCTGCAGATGGGAATAGGTCGTACACAGTCGCTTTTAACAGCTCACAGTACAAAATGTTAATCCGCTTTTATTTTCTACCGCATCACCGCTTTCCTTCTGGCCCCGTGGCCCTTCATTTTTAAGTAAGTTCTCTTAGGTGGGGGGAAAAGCAACAGCAGATACAACCGCTAAGTCAACACATGCCCCTGCGACTCTGCAGGGTGGCCTGAGTTCCCGAGCCCAAGAGAGACAAATGCGGCCGGCCAGGCGGAACAATGGCCGGACCCGCCGCCTCTGAGCAGCTCGGCCGAATGGGCCCGGGACAGATGGCTGCCTCCTGCAGTCTTACAGGTCTCCAGGGAGCTCCCAGCAGCGTGCTGCGAGGTTAAATAAACCGTTTCACCTGGGCTTCCTAGAGCTCCAGAACTAAGTTGAAAGCGTTCTGGAGGTACTGAGGTATCGATGCACGTCACAGGCCTCTGAGGCCACCGCTCCCTCGCCGGTCAGGATTGTGATTTCCAATAGAATTGGGGTTTGGGGTGACGGGCCTTAATTTCATTTGATGACAAGGCATTAATTTATTTGCAAAATAAATAGCTTTGGCAGGCCACATTTTTAAAAGTCGCGAGTTAACTTTATTTAACTGAAATTTAACCCCAATCAAATCAGGCCTGAATGCACACACGGGCACCTTCTGTGAGCCATCACCGGGGATTGCCTGGGCAACAACGGGTCCCTTTAATTGATTTCAACAGCGCAAACGGAGCTTTCAGATGAAAGTTACTCCCTGTTTAAAAAGCAAGAGCTTCAAATTCCGGATCCGAGTCTTAGCCTCAGGTGTTTGTTGATGACGTGAGTAACAGCCACCTCTATTTCACAGCCCAGTGTTGACCCCGAAGATTTTAACAGGAGTCCAATTTAGAGTCTAAATTATGCCACTTCTCATTCAGCTCATCCTTTACCAAAACCCTTGTTAAAGAGACCTCGACATTACGGTTTTACGAATGATTTTCACACTGACCTCCGCTCCATTCATCGACACAGAGTCACGAACCCACTGTTCCGGGACTATCACAGGCAGGTTAAGGGTGACGCTGGTGTGGCCAGCATGAGCTTGTGTGCACGGCCTTGTCACTGCATTCTTCTCTTCACGGGACTGAAGACCAAGCACAGAAGCAGTGAGAACCTTCATATCATCAAAAGCCAGAACTCACGGAGCTGGAAAATAAACACGTCCCAAACACCGTGCTCCCGAATTGCCCTTTGTTTTTTTCTCGTAGCTGCCCAGACAAGGTTCCCTGTTGACAGCCTGTACATTTCATGCTCTGAAATGACGCTGAGAGCTTGCGTCACGCACATGCGTGGGCAGAATCTCCCAGGAACGGCGTTCAGTGGCAAGCGCGGTCTTCTGAAAAAAGACCTAATAATTACAGAAAACTCCGGCTGTTTCATAGGGATTTGAATCCCTTGCAATTAAAATGTTTTAAGGTAAGAGAGTTGTGTGCGCATGTTTTTAAAAGTGTCATCTCTCACGTATTCTGGAAGTTTCTGTCATTGCTGCGAGGCCCACTGCTCTCGAACACCCCGGCACCCTCGTCACTCTCCTGTGACAACCAAAACGCGCTGAGCTGAGCCATGGCTGCGTCACTGTTGTCTTTCTCCAAAACCTCTCCAAGCCCAGGGCCCGTCGGGTGCAGGCCCCACTGTGCACCACAGTCACGGTTCATGGGGCGTCTCTGAAGCCTCCAGGGGCTGTGTGTGTAGCGGAACAGGCAATGCTGAAGTCTTCCTTGGTGCCCTTCATCAGTGACTCTGAGGCTGTTTTCTTAGGGATCCTCTAAGTGCAACTTCATCATGGCGCCTGTGCCTCCCCCAGCTCACCCGCACATGTGTTTACTCCTGGATGTCCAGGGCAGCTGAGAGTGGAGCATCTATCGCCCGTGGGGCCTCCCAGGGGTCTCGGCTTTGGAACGTGCTTCTGGAAGCCAGTGCTGCTGTCCCCGTGCGGAGCCCCTGATGGGGCGTGAGCCTCAGGGCACTGTCTGCCTGGGCCTGGCTGCACGGTGCAGCCACAGGACCCGAAGCGGAAGCGATGGCTTCAGGGAGTGAGTGCACTGTCGTGGTAAGCAATCAAGTCAGCGGGGCTGTGGAGAACAGGGTGGTCAAAACCTGAGCGCGAAACTCCTGGGATTCTGTTTCTCACTCTGCTTGTCTCCATTGCCACCACAACCTAAGAAAAATCATATTAGAATGACCCACATTAGCCTCTACTTCTTGTCAAATGTCATCACACTCCCTGAGAAGGCTGGAAGTGGAAAGGGGCGTTGAAATTGCAGCATGTGGGACATGGGCTGAGGCCGGGTCAGCCTTGCAGGCCCTGACTGGGTGAGGGCAGTGAGGGCCAATGGGCAGCCACACCCAGATGGCACCAAACGCCGTCTCCTCGGCCGTTCTGCCACTGCTCTTGTGTGGTGTGGTGTTTCGGCTTCTGGGGGCGAGAGGGGGTCGTTCTTCTGTTCACTTAAGGAAGCAAATGATAAAACGAAGCCTCACTCCTCCTCCCTCTACACGTTGCAGCGGGAGTGTCCGATGAGGAGCTGTCCTGGCAGTTTGCAGCGACTTTAACGGAATGTGCTGCCGGGGCCACCTCCACCTAGGACACTTTTTCCTCAGCCCTGCCTGTTTTCCTGTTTCTCACTTTCCGGCGGCCTCTTTCTCATTTTCCCATCTCCCCCGTCTGGCCTCCCATTGTTATTCAGCCTGCTCATCGCTGCGGGCAGCCCTGACGCACTGGCCATCATCGGAAACCACAAACGACAGCCCGCAATAAGCTGGCGAAAGCAGCAATCTAGGAAAGTTCTTCACTCACTCTTGTTCCTAACTCTCTGTCTTCGTACCCTACACAGAAAATAAAAAAATCAATACCGCCTCACAGGGCTTGATAAAAGTGCGGGCCGAGTGCAGCAGACATGCTGGATACAGTAAATTAAAGTGATCAAAATTTTCCAGTCGACTCTGCCTGTGACCCACATAAACTAGAAGCCCTGTCTGCCGGATGCCCATCAACTGGAAGCTTTGTGTTATCTGTGCCTCTGATTATCTGGGCGATGAATGCATCGACCCGCTTGGGTCCAGGCGTCCCTGTTTCCGTGTGTGAACCCAGGTGGCCCAGGGAGGAATTCCACGGAGAGCTGCGGACAGAGCCAGCAGTCTCGTGGGGGTGCGTGTGGGTAGACGGGTGGGTGCGGCATGAGGACTTGCAGGCTTAAGCTCAGACGTGGGGAGGGAGACATGCCGGGCAGAAGGCTCTGGGCTGGCCAGACTGTGCCCAGCCTGCCTGTGAGCAAGTGGCCTTGGAAGACTGACTTGGCCTCAGGCAGCAGTGACTTTGTCTGCACAGAAGCAGCCACAGTGATGGGGACAACAAAGGGTTAATCTCACAAGCCGCACACGGTGTGTGAGAATGTAAGGCAGTGGCTACGCACCCCCTTCAAGGTGGGGAGTGCTGGCATAACGCTAGTTACCTTCCCCTGTGTGAGCAGGTGCGCGCACGCACGCACCATAGGACACTGAAATCTGGTATGCTTTTCATCTCCGTAAAGACGATTTCCCATCTAGGTAAACAAATCAGCATTCAGTGTGCATATTCCTAATAGAGCAAATTATGAATAAATGTCATTTCAATAGCAGCTTTTTCTATACCATTTACCAACATAGAAATAAACATTTCATTTAGCTTTGGAGTACCATGGAATTAACTCGACTAAAATCCACTGGGCTGCCTTCGGTGAGAGATGGAATATCTCCGCTATCCACAATGACAGCTGAGGAATCACTGGCATCACTGCCATTAGCCCAGTCCTCCCATCAAAACCCGTGACCCCAGCTAAGTAACTGACATTCGTCCAGCACTGGAAATGAACTAATAGTTTCCATCGACCATCGGAGAAATGAAAAAGGAACCGGAGCAAATCAGCACGCCCCGGCCAGCGTGGAGAAATCAGGGGTGGCCTCCAGTCAGCGTGAGAGCACAGGTGCAGTTAGCGGCCAAATTCCACCTGTGAGCACACCCGCACGTTTCCAGGTCCACACTGTGGACCCCAGACTGCCTCGGAGATCAAAGGATAAACTCAGGTTCCTTCTTAGCCACCTGGCCTGAGCGGGGCTCTTACTCTTCTAAGAGTTTCCAGCTATAAGAATGACCAGGCCCAGCCAGGGACCTGAGTGTCTGTGGAGGCAAAAGCGGGGCTGCTGGGCTGGCACAGGCCGAGAGCTGGGGAGGACAGGGCGCGGGCGCAGCCCAGGAAGGCCGCGGGCTGGGGAAGAAAGGCAGGGTGGACCCCGCTCAGGCTCATACCTGGCTCGGCCTCTCTCAATCTCAGTCTTGCAGACTCTCTCCAAGCCTCAGTTTTCTCACACAAAACTGGGTTATGAAAGCTACATGTCAGTATTATTGAGACGATTAAAGTGAAGATATGCAGAACATGTAATGTGATATCTGGATTTGATGAATGGTAGCAACTCTGTCTGTTTGTTTGTCTGATTGTTCCTGACAGAGTCTCACTCTGTTGCCCAAGGTGGAGTGCAGTGGTGCAAACTCGACTCACTACAACCTCCACCTCCGGGTTCAAACAATTTTCCTGCCATAGTCTCCTGGGTAGCTGGAATTACAGGCACACACCAACATGCCCGGCTCAATTTTGTCTCTACTAAGAGACAGGGTTTCACCATGTTGGCCAGGATGGTCTCGATCTCCTGACCTCAATTTCCTGATCCACCCACCTCGGCCTCCCTAAGTGCTGAGGTTAAAGGCGTGAGGCACCACACCTGGCCACAGCAACTCTTATTGCAAAATCTGAAATGACCCACTAAAATCTGACCTAACCTTTTCTGCTAGAGACTGTTGCCTATGAAAGTCAGGAGCTGAGCTGGGAAGATGAACAGTCATTTGCAAAAGAAAAGAGGCAGAGAGGGTCAATTTTCCAAACCCCCTTCTCCCAAGGAACGTGCACTTGCCCAAATTCAAGGCAACCTGGGGAGAGATCGGGCCGGTGGTTACCCAGGGGCCACACCACTCAGCGTGATCTAGCTCTGTCACCATGGATAACAGCTGACTTTTAAAAAATAAACATCTTACGAAAATTTCCAAACATACATAAAGATGGATTGATTAATACAAGGAAGGCTGAGCACTCATCCCCACCCAGCTTCCGGTGCTATCGATACACGACAATTCATCCCACCCTCCCCGACTCTCCACCCCTCTGTTGTTTTAAAGCAAATCCTGGGCATCTTATCTCCCCGGTAAACACTGCGGCTTTTTTAACCTAATCTATCATCATTATTACATCTTAAATACTTAACAATAGCATCTTCGTATTATCAAACGCCCCTGATTGTCTCCTAAATATGAGTGCTGGCTCCTCTGGATCATAGTGCCTTCTTCACAGCGCAAAATCTGGGCTATAAGAAGATGTTCAGTCCGATTTTCAGGCAAAGAGGCAGTGGCTCCGCATTGTCATCTGAGTTTTGCTGCAAGCTCTAATCTGTCACCAAAATATCTCTTCCTCCAGCCCTCAATCATGATGGAATTCCCTGCACTGGAGTCTCATCTGAGTTGGACAGCAATTGTCAGGACGTCCCTGCTTCTTGGTCGTGGTTTTCCTGAAGGCTGACTCCAGTGGGTGTCAGTACTGTGAACAGAATTCTCCATCCGCAGTATGGGGAGTTTCCAGTCCTACAAAGGTTTCCTTTAGGTTCAAATCTCATATCTCAAAAGCCTAGGCTACAATAGAAAAATGAACTTCCAGAGATGCTCGCTTAGTAACATGCAACCTTCAAACCAGCCCAGCCTCTGCTGTCTGGACAAAGACATGCCAAATGAGAAAAGCGTTCTCCCCGGAGTCCCCGTCTGAAAGGCTTGATTGGTGCGGCTCTGTCTTATTAAACGTCTTTCCCAGCTGTGATCTCCTTTCTTGACTCTTTTTAGAAAAACAAATTCTCCCTAGACACACTGAAGGTTTAAGTCAAACTTCCCTAATTTCTTCTTTACCACTTTTTTATTCTCACCATATTTTATCTTCTCCAATCTGGCCGTTTGATATATGTGCATATCACAAGCTTGTCTATATCAACGTACGTTATGTCCGTATGAATCATGGCCCTTTGAGGGCAAATTCTAGTTCTAGAAACCAAAGTCTCTGCTGAAGTTTCATTTTTATGGCCATATGAACCCCAAGGCATGGCCCACACTGAATCACACCCAACTGACCTAAAGCATCATTACACAGAGATTCTCAGCCTGCCACCCTGGCCCCACCGCAGATGGCCAGGGCCCACCTGCCCAGGGCCCCTCCAGCTGGAAGCTGGGCTGAGGCGTTTCCCTCAGGAAGATTCTTATTGCCAATTTATTAAAAGTTTATTCATAGTTAATATTCCAGACAATTCTAATCTTAATGTCAAACATATAATCCCAGGAAGCGTTTCATATTTTCAAAAAGGATGAGACTTAAAATGTCCCCCTTTAAAATGTAAAAATGAGGGTGAAGTAGGTGCTCATGACATTGAGTGAATCAGGCCCAGGTTACGCAACTTTCAAGGTGGCTCCCCGTGGGCCTGCCGGGACAACAGGTGAGCTGGACAGCGGGGAAGGAAAGAAGGTGGGAAACTTCGTCCCCACCACCTCCCCCTGACTCGTGAGTCTTCTAGCTGTGCCTCGGGAAAAGTGTGCCCACCAGCTCCCCCACATTCACACCCAAAAACTCTTGCTCCCAAAGTTCTCGAGCAGAAGGATGTCTCCCATGCCCCTTCCTCCACCAGCAAGACATGGCAGGGAGCAGCTGGGTGCAGGCTGAGGGGACCAGGGACAGAGGGTCTCAGGTGCGCAGCACCAAGGGCTGGCACCCTGAGGAAGAGCGTCAGAGCCAGGCAGGACAGGGACCCTCCCACCACAATACCCACCCCGGAGATGACCCTGGGCTGGCAGCCGAGAAAGAGCAGCAGCTGCCCTCCATGCAGGAAGCCAGGCTTCAAAGCCGTGCTTGTCATCTGCAGAATGAGACGAGATGCTCTCCGTCTCTCCTAGAGCAAAGCTAAGACAGCAAGGAAGGAAGGAGGAAGCGGGTCAGCTGGTGCTCCCTGGTCTTTCCCTCCCACGCTGCTTTTAGTTGAGAACTTGGTTTTGCCTCCGAGATGGGTTGTAACTTCAGTAACTCCAGTGTCCAAGTAGCTGCTCAGTGCTGGACATCTGGGTCATCCCCGGAACCTAAGACTCAGGCCTCCCAGGGCCCACGCATCCCAAAACTAACAAGCATGGGCACAGAGCTCCTGGGCTGACCCCGGCTCCCTCCGAAAACTGGCTCATGGGGCAGGGCCACCACCTCCATGAAGGCACCGGTACCGCAGCCTGCAGACGTCCAGCCTCAGCGAGTGCCGGGGAATTACTCTGGCAGTGACATCATACATCCCTCGCAGCTCAGAGCTTTGGAATCTTAGGTTAAGGTGGCTGCCTTTTTTAATCAATATCATGATATGGTTGCTGATTTTATTTCACAAATGAATATCTTTCCATTACTTTACGTTTGAAAGATAAAATCTTATTCTATTCTAATTACATGAGTATTATTTTACTGTGACTATTATTAAAAAAAAAAAAAAAAAAAGCTCTAAAACAAATAAAAGGTCATTCCTTCCCTCAGTGACATCACAGGTGCCTGCAGGCCTTACTTTCAAATTGCCCTCTTCTCTGAGGTGCTTAAACTGGTTTATGACGGAAGGGACTTCAGTCTACATCTGTTTAAAGGTGTGACCGCAGATAATATTTCTGAAGTTCAGCCGTCTAGATGAGAAGGTGCATTTGCCTCCAACCTTTCACCTCGTTTGCTTTATGGGGCTGATTAAATAAAACGCATGACCCTGATACGGTTTGGCCCTGCTACCCCCCCCCAACTCCAGGTTCACTCGTCCCCCTGCCCCCCCCCCATGCTGGAGGTGGGGCCTGCCGGGAGGTGACAGGGTCATGGGCGGTTTCATGTGGTTCAACACCATTCCCTTTGGTGCTGTCACACGGTTGTGCATGTCCGTGAGACCTGGATGTGTAAAGTGTGCCCCTGCCCCGCTCTCTCCTCCCGCTCCAGCCAAGTAGACCTGCCCGCTTCCCTTTCGCCTTCCGCCACGATCGAACCTTTCCCCAGGCCTCCCCACAAGCCGAGTGGAGTCCAGCACCGTGCTTTCTGTACAGCCTGTGGGACCGTGAGCCCACGACACCTGTTTTCTTTATCCGTTACCCAGTCTCAGGTACCTTCTTCACAGCAGTGTGAGTACAGACTCATAGAGACGCTTTAGAAACTTTGGTCTAATCTGTAGGGCTGAAGGCGATCAGGTCCTAAAGATCTCGGGGTTGGGGAAGCTTTATAGGGCAACCACTTGACAGGAGCAAGAGACGGGGTTTGGGCTCAATTAGCCTGAAAGATGATGGCACGTCCTGTGGAAAAAGGGGAAATGCGGGAAAACAAAAATCAAGGAACTCGGTGTTTGCCATATCCAGGCTCAGGCTCGGTAAATACAACATTGTCTGAATTATGAGTGAAACCAGCAGAACTCCGCAGGAAGGCTCAGAGAGCGCAGAGAATCGATTCCAACCGCAGCCTGCACACTGACCTCTCCCTTCCTACTTCGAATGAAACATGGTGACACACCCCAAACACATGTATGGATTGTTTTAATTTTCCAGGCACTGTCATTGTTCTTTTAACAGAAGCGAGGCTGTCTTCCCCCAAGGTCATGAAGCGTTCTCCCGAACGACCTCAGTGACTGGGTTTTACACAGTGCCTTCCAGGAAGCTCTCCTCCCCGGCTGAGTATTCACTTCTTGTGTGGTGAGGGTGGTTTCTGTTGCTGCTTTACTGCAGGGAATATCCTGATGCACAAATGTCTGTGCTTATCTGATTATTTCCACATGATAAAGTCCCAGAGGCGGAACGGTTGGTAAGAACGTGGGCCTTTGATGCCACAGTGCTGTTGAGACTGTGAGGCCAGGCGGCCCTGCTCCCCCGTGGTGCTCATCTGTCTACGTTCCCCAGCTTGGAACGTTCCAGCTGGAACTTTGGCGAGGAAGCCCAGTGGATCAAGGCCACCATCCCTGGACCCATGTTCCACCAGGGACCCCTATTACCAATAATCCTAATGTCCTTTGACTCTCAGAAACCAATTTATTGTCACTCTTCCTGGCCCTTGGCCACAACCAAGGGCCTCCCGGGGCTCCCGATGATGGGAAACGACCTGGAATTTAGGCAGGTCGCCCCGTCCTGTCTCTGAGGCTCTGCAGGTGTCCCAAAGTGCTTCTTCTTGCTTCAGCCTGTTTAAATCTTTGCCACCAGCATGAGCGCTGGTGCTGGAGAAACTCTCCTTCTCCTCCACTGAGGAGAACGAATCACTTCAACCTTCCGAGGTTCTGTTTGCCAAAATCCTCAACTCACATCCTCAAGAATAAGAACCCTACTTGGAAAATCCTCCTGCCATCGACTCAACTGCCTTGAAGGCCTTTTCCTTCTTCCATTTGCCATGACAGCCACGGGACACAGGCAGCGTGGGCCACCAAGAAGCGGCCCTGTCTCCCACGTGGACTTCCCACTGAGTCTGCCAAGTCACGTGTCATGTAAAGATGAGGAAGGAGGAATTGAGAAGGACTTCAAGAAGACACTGGGGATGGAAGCTTGCAGACTTCACTCTCCTCTCTAGACCCATCTGACCTGCCTACGCGGGCAGATTTCCCCTTGACTTTGGGTTTGCTGCATCCGGAGGTCATCCTAGAGAACAGTGAACTTAGAGCACTTCTGCCAAAGGCTGCAGCTCACTCTCTACATGAGTGGGAAAAGGGGGCACTGAAAGGGAAAATAAACAGAGGAAGGAGAAGATCCAGCAAAGGAAGGAATTTAAAAGAAAACTGTAAGCAGCTGCCCCTGCCCCGGACGCTCCCAAAAGAGCTCAGTGTACCATTGTCTCACACCCTCTTCCCAAGAAGCTTCAACAACGGGCGCTCCGTCTTCTCCGCTTGTCCTTCATTGTTTCACCTGACTGGACGGAGCAAGAAGCATTTTTTTTTTTTTCAGAGGAAGTCTCTTTCTGTCACCCAGGCTGGAGTGCAGTGGCACAATCTAGGCTCACTGAAACCTCCGTCTCCTGGGTTCAAGCGATTCTCCTGCCTCAGCCTCCCAAGTAGCTGGGACTGCAGACACGTGCCACCACGCCCAGCTAATTTTTTTTTCCTATTTTTAGAAGAGATGAGGTTTCACCATGTTGGCCGGGATGGTCTCGATGTCATGACCTCATGATCCACCCATCTCAGCCTCCCAAAGTGCTGGGATTACAGGCATGAGCCACCTCGCCCGGCCAAGAAGCATTTTCTACTTGACAAAACACCTGGTAAATACCAAGGGTTGGGGTCACCAAAAGAACAGTCATTTCCCAGGGGATTGGTTTTGTAAACTCCTGGTTCTAATAAGGTTGTGGAAGTAGGCTATGAGGTGCTGGGCAGTGAGGGAGAGATGCCATGCGGGCAGCAAAGAAGACAGCGTGTGAATAGCACGGAGGGGACATGCGGTCCTCTTCAGAAACTTGCAAATGAAAATCTCTGTCCACCTATTTGTAGTTTGAATTTTAATAGCCCATGTATTCATACGTCAAAGGAAATGCAAGCAATTAAAAGCATCCCTGGAAAAGATATGGATCTCCCAACATTAAAGTTATTTTTATCCAGGTACAGTGGTTCATGCTTGTAGTCCCAGCACTTTGGGAGGCCAAAGTGGGCAGATCACTCGAGGCCAGGAGTTCTAGCCCAGCCTGGCCAACATGCTGAAACCCCGTCTCTACTAAAAAAATAAAATTATGTTTAAATAATTTCTCATGAAGAGAAAACTTTCATTTAAAACTGTATCTAATAAGCCTAGGGGAAGGGATGGAGGGAATCGGGGTTGTGCCTTCGGAATTCTCTGGTTCTGACCCAGTGCCACAGGGTTCAGGCTGGTCTCCTGGGGGTCCTAAATTCCGTATCCAGCTGTGCGGAATGCGCTCTCCTGCCGGGCTGGTTACGGAGGCTGTGCCACTCTCCAGCGTCTCCAGCCATTTTCTAGGCAAACAGGCCCACCACGTTCTTTTTTGTTGTTGTTGTTCAATCTGTTTCACCCTCTTGTCTGATATTTTCGAGGGTTTTTAATCACAACTGCACGGATTGATCAATGACAGATATGAGCAACAACTTTTGCATGCTAACAGTGCCAGGTTTTTTATCTAAGATAATATTTCTCTCTTAAAAAGCCTCTGCACAGCTATGTATTAATTAAAATCTAAATACTAAATATTGATTGATGCGTTATCAGGCCACAGCAGTTGGGCCCTGCCACATTGATTTTTTGCTGTGATTTATTATCATATTTAAGAAAAATCATTTTGTGTGATTATACGAGGAAATGGACTTTAGCGAGTGTGTCATTCTTTTGTATCACTTTCGCTGTGTGGAAGGACGGGCCAATCCCTCAATTGTGGCCGGGACCGCTGACACCCCTCAGCGCCGGTCTCTGTGGCCTCCGCCGGCTAATGCTTTAAGCCTGCTTGGTCGTGTCATTAGGAATAATGGGCATTAGGGTTGTCTCCTTAATCACAGCTGAGATTAACAGACGGATGAACCTAAGTTCTTAAAATTATCTAGTTATTACAAGTATTTCTGTTGTCACGTTAATAACATTGTTGCAGAGGATTTTTTTCTTCCTTTAACTGCTCAAATTGAAGCAAACCCCCAGAACAATGTCCAAGCTGGCCCAACATGGAGCCACGAGTCAATTAATCTTTTCTCTTAGTGCAGAAGTCATCGCTGTCAAGGCAAAAATCTAGCTGAGAGGAAAAACAGAGGACGCATGTCTACACAAAACAGGCCGGCACGCTGTGCTGAGGAGGATGCCCGAGTGAAACAGGCCGGCACCCTGTGCTGAGGAGGATGCCCACGTTTATGTGAGTCATTTATGTGTGAACAACATGTACTGTGAAGAGAAAAAGATTTCTGATGACTTCAGATGCCAGTCATTTACATGATTCCCCGAAGTAACAATAAGGGAAGAGACAGAAATCTGTGTGAAAATATTTGCACGGATAAATTCTAGATCAGAGGACGAACAGATAGAATCACTCCTAAGCAATTTGCATTATTGAGTCTAAGCATTCCTTACATTTTATTTTCTTCTTACGGCTTTTGTATATTCACTGTCAGAGCATAAATTTACTACTTTTGTATCATATGGAATGCCAAAATCATGTATTGGTTTTCCCACTTAGCATTTCTTTCTTACATGGGAATAAAAATAAGAGAAAACAAATATATTGTCTTTAACTTTGTATTGTGGTGGCGGGTTGTTTGTTTTTCATATAGCCGATGATTCTTTCAGCAAGGAACTCTCCCACGATCCTCACGAAGCTCCTCTCCCTCCAGCCCTCTCTGGTGGTCGGCAGGGACTTAGTGTTTGCAAGTGAACTCACCTGTGCTTTACACCGGCTACTGTTGCTTTTATCACACAAGCCAGTATTTTGGCTCTTTTGGTCGAGGAATTCAAACATCAGGCTTGTTCAAATTTTCTAAAGGGATCATCACCATAAACACCAAGGAAGTTAAGAAAAATTCGGTGAGCTTTAAGAGCACATTTTAAAGAAAAAAAATAGATTATTCCATTATCATTAAATTAAAACAAATTTAAAACATCTGTACTTTTCCTCTAATTTCCTAATTCCCTAATTTCCTCTAATTTCCTTTAAAAAATAGAAAATACGTAAAAACACGAATCTCATACCTACAGCTTGATCCGCACCATCACTGATAAGTTCTCAGGGTGGATTTACAGAAAGAGAAGGAGGAGAGGGGAAAGGAAGGGAAGAAGAGGAAGGGGGGGGAGGAGGGAGCAGGGGGAGAGAAGGAGGGAGGAGGAGGAGGAAGAGGAAGAGGAAAGGGGGAAGGGAGGAAGGGGGAGGGGGAGAGAAGAAAGAGGGAGGAGGAGGAGGTAGAGAAAAGAAGAGAACAAGTAAGAACACCAGTCACATCTATACCAAATTAAAAAAACGTATGAGGAGTTT
>CAUYLZ010086388.1:0-49975 GCA_963573645.1 Pithecia hirsuta
GTGTGATTAATTGTGCTTGACATATTGTATTTGGTAGAAACTGAGGAAGTTATTTGAATAATAGTGGTAATAGAAATTATCCTAACTCATAAAAGGATTTGAGAAGGATTCCCTCTTTTTGGATTGTTTGGAATAGTTTCAGAAGTCATACAAGCTCCTCTTTGTATGACTGATAGAATTTGGCTGTGAACCCATCTGGACCTGGGCTTTTTTTGGGTGGTAGGCTTTTAATTGCTGCCTCAACTTCAGACCTTGTTATTGGTCTATTCAGGGTTTCTACTTCTTCCTGGTTTAGACTTGGGAGGAGGCAAGTGTCCAGGAATTTATCCATTTCTATTGTGACAATAGTTTATTAATTTCTGTCTTTGCCAAGGCCTAGTACCATGCTTGGCACACAAAAGGTACTTGGCAAATACCATTTTTAAGACCTTCCCCCCTCCTCAACTTTTTATTTAATATATATTATTTGGGGAGTCTGTATTAAGTGATTCTTTGTGTTTAGTTTTTGGTACAATTATGTACCTCACAAGAATTTTGTGACTTGGATGAAGCAGGTATACATGAGGAAATTGAGGCTTAAATAAATTGTGTTCTTTCTCAAGGTTAAGAACTTTACGACAGTTCTGGGATCAGAACGTAGGTCTCTGGAATCATCGCTTATTTCTCTTTGTGTTATACCATGCTGTGTTAGATATTTACTGTGTATAAGGAGATAGATGCTAAATTGAGTACTATGTTTTCCTTGCATGGAAAGATGTGTTTGTATTTAATGTGAGATTATTTAAACAGTGTCACTACTTGAAATTCTAAATGTGCAGAAGGCTTTGAGGCACTTTTATTCAGGGTACTTTTTCTTTTTTGTTGTGGTATAATATGCAGAATGTTTTAATGTTTGGCCTGTTTTTTGATTGCCAGTCGAATTAACCAGTGTTAACAACTGACTGAGTTCCAATAGAAGTAACCAGTGTTAACAGTTGACTGAGTTCTAATAGAAGTAACCAGTGTTAACAGTTGCATTAACATTCTCCCATGCCCTTCCTGACACTGATAGAAACATAGGTTTACATTTGCATGATTTTTTTCCTAATTTGATATATGTCAATGTCTATTATTCTTAACTTTTTGCCAGATATTCAGATTTTTTCTGGTCCTCCTCCACTACAAACCATGTAGTAACTTTCTTTGTACATATATCTTTAATACCAGAGTGGGCACTTATGAGATATTTGCTGAATGGAGCAAACTGAGGCACAGAATGGCATGAACGCCCAGTCACATTGTTAGTTTACCCAACTGGTTTTTCTTTTTTAACCACTTTTTTTTTTAAGTAGGTAGTCTGAAGGCTTCTCTATCTTTTGCTTGAAAATAATCTGAAAAATTAAAAAGTGCCCAAACTTTGGAACCTGATGTGGGTTTTAATTAATTTTCTGGCACATACTAGCTGTAGTGAATGAATATAGGCAAGTTGATTAATATCCAAAAACTCTTGCATTAAATTCTTACCTTGCAGAGATTAGAGAAAATACATTTAAAGCACTTTACGTAGACAACATAAAATACTTTGGTAAATATGGTTGTTTTTTGGATTGTGACAGTTGGTGGACCCTTAAATTGTGCTGGGCACTGAATTAAATGTATCTCCTACATTATCTCATTAATTCCTCAAAACAGCTCTATGAGCGTGAGGAATGGAGAGGTTCAACGGTTATATTGCTGTTAAATGTAGGAGCCAAGATTCAAACGCTGGCAGTTTGGAGTCCAATCTCTTAACCACTACACGATTACTACAGTACACTAGAGCAGAGTTTCTCAACCTTGGTACTGTTGATATTTTGGGCCATGTATTCCTTTGTTGTCAGAGTTTGTCCTGTGCAACGTAGGGTATCTATCAGCATCCTTGGCCTCTACTCAGTAGATGCTAGTAGTAACCCCCTTACCCCTCACACCAGTGACAGTAATGACAATAAAAAAAGTCTTATCATTGACTAATGTGCCCTGTGGGGCAAAATTGCCTTAATTCAGAACCACTGTCCTAGAAGAATATTTGGGAGGGGAGAAGGAGATGTGATTCTAAAGTAGTTGAAAATATACAGTTGGAATTTAGGATAAGGATCAGAACTAAAGATGTGATTTGAAAGTTACTGTTAAGTGGTAGTTATTTACTTTCTCAGAAAAAAACGTGTACAGTAAGGAAAAAAAAATACAGGGCTAAAGGCAGAGCTGGAGAAATAGAACAGTTGAGTGAAAGGAGTGGATAGAGGAGCCAGAGATTGAGAGAGACAGAAGGAACAGTCACAGAGTAGTGATTCAATGAAAATATTGAAACTCTTTAAATTATAAATATACTCCCATTGTAAATAATTGGGATCTATTAAAGGAAGTATTGAGATTTGGCTGTGAGCTTTATTAGTTTTACCATTTTCTTTTGTCATGTCTTGCATTTCCTTTAGTTAATATTTTATTTCATATTGAAGGAAAAAATGAATTACTCTGTTTTCTAAAGAAAATAACTTATTATTTCAGGTTGCCGAGGAGCCCAAGTAGAAGAAATATGGAGTTTAGAGCCTGAGAATTTTGAAAAATTAAAGTAAGTTTAATTTTAGTTGTGTTGACAATAATAATAATATGTTTTTACTTTAGCAAACTTAAAGGATATTCACATTTTTTTGTTTATTTTACTTGGATTACTCTAGGCTGAATACATTATCTCCTTTAAGTCTCTTCAATCCTGTGAGATAGATATTATTCTCATTTTATAACCAATAACTTGAGGCTGATAGGTAACCTGCAAGGGAGTCAAACCTAAGTCTCTGTAATTCCATGTCCACAAAGTACTGGTTGGTTAATTTTACAAAATTCACTTATATATCAATAGTGTTAGAAGATGGAACACATTTTTACATAAAAAGCAAGAATATTAGGTTAATGTACGAAAGCATATATAATAGATAACATATATTTATAGTAATCCAGAACTTGCCTATACACTGTCACACTGCTTTTGAAAAAGTTATAGTTCAAGTTTCAAATGTTGATGCCAGAAACAACTTTTCTCCTTCCCTCATCTTTCTGGCCAGAATCACCTCTCTTAGCTTCTCCTTACCCCTGACCACCATGCCCTCAGATATTGACCCCGTGTCTTCAAATTGAGGGCTAGAGGGAATTTCACTGGTGGGAGACTTGGAGTCTTGGAATGGGGTCAAGGAATAATTTTATAAGAGAAAATAGGGACTTAGGGACATGCCAACTGTTGTTAGTAGTAAGAAGGAGATATGTAGTTTGCTTCTTCCCACCTTCCTCTTTCCGGTAAAAAGAGCAATCACTTGAGATGAAATGAGATCATTTGTGGCTAAGA
The DNA here is from genome assembly GCA_963573645.1 of Pithecia hirsuta. Classification (NCBI taxonomy): domain Eukaryota; kingdom Metazoa; phylum Chordata; class Mammalia; order Primates; family Pitheciidae; genus Pithecia; species Pithecia hirsuta. The sequence continues at coordinate 3,356 of CAUYLZ010086388.1, forward strand.
TCAAGGAAGGTTTATTAAAAATGCATCATTTGAACTGTCTTTAAAAAGATAGGAGCCAGGCATGGTGTCATATGCCTGTAGTTGTAGCTACTTGGGCAACATAGTGAGACCCTGTGTCTAAAATAAAATGACACTGAATCAAATAAAAAGATAGGAAAGTTTGTTTTATTTGTTTGAAACAGAGTCTCACTCTGTTTCCTAGACTGGAGTGCCGTGGTGCAATGTTGCCTCACTGCAACCTCTGCCTCTCGGGTTCAAGTGATTCTTCTGCTTCAGCCTCCCAAGTAGCTGGGATTACAGGCATAGATCACCATGCCTGGCCAATTTTTTGTTTTGTTTTGTTTTTGTTTTTTAGTAGAGACGTGGTTTCACTATGTTGTCCAGGCTGGTCTCGAACTCCTGGCCTCAAGTAATCTGCCTGCCTTGGCCTCCGAAAGTGCTGGAATTACAGATGTGAGCCACCATGCCCAGCCCTGAGGATAGGAAATGTTTTTTTGTGGAGTGGGAGGCAATTGTGATAGATAGACTAGAAGGAATTTTAAAGTAGTGATTTAATATTTTGTGCTCAAAAACAGTTCCGTAGGAAAGTGGATGATTTCATTATGTATGAGATGATAGCATCCATTCATACTGCAATATGAGGATTGTTCATGAATCTAATAATATATGAAGGTTACTTCGTATATTTAATACAGGTAATATATGCTATCAGCCATTTATCTGTAAACATCTTATATGAGCTTTATTTATATATTTTGGAGTTCAGCCAGCTTCTAGTTTTACTGTGTTCTTATTTTTTAAGTGAGGTGATATCAGGTAGAAATAAATAGTCTACAGATTTGAGAATAAACCTTTCACTATAATTTTATTTTAACTGATGCAATCTTAAGTTGTATTAGCGTCTTCTAAGGCAACAGTCTAGTGACTATGAGTGGCAGTAGCAATGTTTTATACATTTCTCAGATTTAATTAATTTACTTCATTTGCATTATATTTGTTAAATAACTGACGAAAGTGTATTATAAAAGAAGCAGGGTTTGATGTCACTAATTTGTATTTTATTTTGTAGGCCAGTTCATGGGTTAATTTTTCTTTTCAAGTGGCAGCCAGGAGAAGAACCAGCAGGCTCTGTGGTTCAGGACTCCCGACTTGACACGATATTTTTTGCTAAGCAGGTATGGTCCTCGGATACTCTGAAAAGTCTCAAGAGCAACCCTTTTTATAAACAGGACTCTAGTTTACTATTATTTGCTTCTAGTGTAGTAGTCCTCAAACCCTTACACTCTTAAAAATTATTGACATTCCCACTTGCACTCTTAAAACTTACTGACATCCTGAAAGAGCTTTTGTTTCTGGTATTACCTATCAATATTTGCCATATTAGACATTAAAACTGAAACATTTAATAATATTTAGGCCAGGTGTGGTGGCTTATACCTGTAATCCCAGCACTTTGGGAAGCTGAGGCAGGAGGATCCCTTGAGCCCAGGAATTTTTTTTTTTTTTTTTGAGACAGTCCTGCTCTGTTGCCCAGGCTGGGGTACAATGGTGTGAGGCTCACTGCAACCTCCGCCTCCTGGGTTCAAGCGATTCTCCTGCCTCAGCCTCCCGAGTAGCTGGGATTACAGGCACTTGCTAGCACACCCAGCTAATTTTTATATTTTTAGTAGAGGCGGGGTTTCACCATGTTGGCCAGGCTGGTCTTGAACTCCTGACCTCCGTTGATCTGCCTGCCTCAGCCTCCCCAAGTGCTGGGATTACAGGCATGAGCCACTGTGCCCGGCTGAGCCCAGAAATTGGATACTAGCCTGGGTAGCATGAGGAGACCCGGCTCTATAAAACAAAAACAAGGCCAGGTGTGGTGGCTCATGGCTGTAATTCCCAGCACACTGGGAGGCTGAGGCCGGTAGATTATGAGGTTAAGAGATCTGGACCATTCTGGCCAACATGGTGAAACCCCGTCTCTACTAAAAATACAATAATTAGCTGGGTGTAGTGGCAAGTACCTGTGGTCCCAGCTACTCAGGAGGCTGAGGAAGGAGAATTGCTTGAACCCAGGAGGCAGAGGTTGCAGTGAGCCTAGATGGCGCCACTGCACTCCAGCCTGGCAACAGAGTAAGACTCTGTCTCAAAACAGAACAAAACAAAAAAGATAAATAGCTACATGGTGGTGGCATGCCTGTGGTCCCAGCTACTGGGGAAACTTAGGTGGGAGGACTGCATGAACCCAGGCTATGGAGGCTGCAGTGAGCTATGTTCACACTATTGTGTACTCCAGCCTGGGAGACAGAACTTGACCCTATCTCAAAAAAATAAAAAAAGAATTATCAATAGGTTTAAAAGTAATAAACAGTAAACTTGTTACGTGTTAACATAAATAACATTTTTTAATGAAAAATGACTATAATTACCAAAAAATTAGCTAGAAGATTGCATTGTTTTGCATTTTTGCAAATCTTTTGAATGTCTGCCTTAATAGCACAGCTGGATTCTCCTGTCTGCTTCTTCATTCAGTCTGTTGCGGTGTTTTTGTTTTGTTCCGCTTTTGGTTGAAATATGTGAAAAAAGTTCAGTCTCACACATATGTGTAGTTGGAAAAGGAGAAGTATTATCTTTTTCAGGTAAATATGGTGTTTTTTGACAACATGTCAAAACTTTGAAAGTATTGCTTTCTCAAAGATTAGTTGTAATGTGAAATTTGTACTTTGTTACGGTAAAATCCTTTGGATTATCTTGCCCTTCAAATGAATCTTTTATTCCTGCATGATTTTGTAACATTGTTTGTTTACTGATTTATGAATATCTTCCAAGTGTTGACACATTAGATATGATATCATCTATATTATCACAGAAGTTACCCATAGCAAACCTTTTAAGCTCACAGTGGCAGATCTAAGTCTTACAAAATTCTAATTTTTTTTTTTTTTTTTCTTTTTTCTTTTTTTTTGAGACAGAGTCTCCCTCTATCGCCAGGCTGGAGTGCAGTGGCGCGATCCCGGCTCACTGCAACTTCCGTTTTCCGATTTCAAGCAATTCTCCTGTCTCAGCCTCCCGAGTAGCTGGGACTACAGGCACGCACCACCACGCCCGGCTAATTTTTTGTACTTTTAGCAGAGACAGGGTTTCACCATGTTGGCCGGGATGGTCTCGATCTCTTGACCTCGTGATCCGCCTGCCTCGGCCTCCCAAAGACAAAATTCTAATTTTTAACTTTTCACTTGAAAATTCAAATTTTATCAACAACAGCAAATACCATTAGGTGTTTGTTCACAAAGCAACAGGCTGATTTAACTCATTTTTAAGAAAGTATCTGCCGTATATCCTTGTCTGGAAAACCACATTTGTCTCTCATTTGTTCTTTCAAGCAAAAATGATGTTCCAAGGAAAAAAGCTACCAATTTAGCTTACGAGTCACTTGCCGAAGTACTTTCTTCAAGATAACTAGCATATCTCAGTATACGACAGTAGTTCTTTATTTGTACTACCTATTTCATTCCATGGAGTATTAAAGACTTGTACCCCAAGGTCAAAATTTGATCAAAATAACTTTTACTGCTTTATCAAAGATGGTTTTTAGTAAAACTTGCTTTTTGTTTCTTTTTTTAAACTCTTAATGTATATCAGTGGAATAGTTTCATGCCACTGCCTAGATTCATGCTAAAATACTAGCAGTTTTACACACTGTTGCTTTTGTGCCAGCAGGGCAGATGGAAAAGAAGAGGAAAAGGCAAAAACTGTCTTAGAATTATCGTGGAAACCGTTTTGAGCTCACAAACCCCTTGAAAAGGGTCTTAGGGATGCATTTGTTTGAAAATTGCACTTATTTCTGAGACCCAAAAAGTTGCTTAGAATAATCTGATTAACCTTTAGAAAGGTGGGAAATAAAACTGTATTCTCATTACTGCCTTTGAGATAAAGCCTTTACTACTCAGTAACTTGTTTTCCTTTTTCTTTTATTTTATTGCTACTTTCTATTTTCCTCTAACTTTTTTGAACTGAGCATTCTTACAGAAATTAGAACTTCTTGCTTTTACTTTAAGGAAAATAGGAATTTTTAATTGTGTAGTTAAAAATGTGTAGTTTTTTAAATAGCGGAACTTAACGTTACAGAAATATAAATATAGACATGAAAGTGAATATCCTTAATAATCCCATACCCATCTCTACTAACCTTTTAACAGTTTGACTCGTCCATTTAATCAACAAGTAATCATTGAGCATCTACTTTGCCAGGCATTGTTTTAGATACTAGGTATGTAATAGTTAACAAGAGAGGCATGTTCACCAACTGTAATAATATTATTATTGCAAGCAGTAACCAACATTTGCTCTTGTTGTGTGCCAGATATTGTCATTTAGATATATTTAATCTTTGCAACAACCCTGTCAGGTGGTTATCTTCATTTCACAGATGAAGAAATTGAGGTCTAGAAAAAGTATTTGCCTGAGATCACACAGATAATATGTAGTGGATCCAGAACTATCCAGAACTTAAGTTCAAGTATAAAACCCGGGTTTGTGATTCCATAGGTCATACTTCCTTCCACATTATTTTCTATTCATATGCCAACATGTTTTCTTTACAATTTTGTTTGCTAAAATTGGATTATTATGCAGAATATTTTGTTTTTTTCACTTAGTAGTGAAAGTTTGACTTTGTTTCATTTCAGCACACATAATAAATATTAGTTAACATTTCTTGAAGGCTTACTAAGTACTTTTTTTAGTACTTTTATATATATTTAAAATTTAAATATATCTCAATTATAAATTTATATATAAATTTAGTAATTATTGCTTATATATTATATAAATATATACAGTTATATTTAATATTTAAAATTATTAATCTGATTCTCTACAGCAATTATCTGATTTGGTAGGTTCCTCATCATTTTACAGATGTGGAAACAGAGTCCTAGAGAGGATAAGAAACTTGATCCTGTTACACAGCTGGTCAGTGGCAGAGCTGGAGTGCAAACCCAGGCACTGTGGCTCTGAAGTCTGTACTGTTAACCTTGTCACAACACTGCCTCCTTTAGTGTTCTAGGTATAAATATCCTATAATTTAATTAATTAATCTTTGGTAGTCAACATTTTGAGTTTCTAATTATTTCTCTAAATAATCTGGTTGGGCACGGTGGCTCATGTTTGTAATCCTAGCACTTTGGAAGGCTGAGGTAGGAGGATTGCTTGAGCCCAGGAGGTTGAAGCTGCAGTGAGCTATGGTCTTGCCACTGCTCTCCAGCCTGGACAGCAAAGCAAGACCTGTCTCAAAAACAAAACAAACCAAAAAACCAAATAGTCCATTTATTTAATATTCGTGTACTTATGTATCATTATACGTATAGTAACTGTAATTTTAAATCCACAGTTGTTTGTGAATTTTAAGATCTAGGTAGTAGAGAAAAGCTAGGGGACAGATAAGTTTAAAAGTCTGACAGGTGATTTTTCTCCCTTTTAAAAATGTTTTTGTTTTTTCAATGTATATAAGCGTATATGCCACTATAAAAATTTGAACATTATAGAGCAGATGCTGTAGAAAATCAAAGTGCCTTATAATCTCTGCTTTAGATATAACCATTGAAAACAATTTATATTTTTGCAGATATTTTCCATGTATGTTGGTGTATATTTGTGTTAGGTTATTCTTGCATCGCGGTAAAGAAATACTTGAGACTGGATAATTTATAAAGAGAAGGTTTAGTTGGCCCACAGTTCTGCACTGCAGGCTTTATGGGAAGCCTGGTGCCGGTCCCTGCTTGGCTTCTTGGGAGGCCTCAGGAAGCTTTACTCATGGCGGTAGGCAAAGCAGGAACAGACATCTCACATAGCTGAGCTGGAGTGAGAGAGAAAGAGAGAGTGGGGGACACACTTTTAAATGGCCAGATTTTGTGTGAACTCAAGAGTAAGAGTTCACTTAACACCAAGAGGATGGACCAAGCCATTCATAAGGGATCCACCCCCACGATCCAAACACCTCCCACCAGGCCTCACTTCCAGTACTAGGGATTCCATTTCAATATGAGGTTTCTGCAGGGACAGATTTACAAACTGTATCAGTATTTAATTGCGTTTCTTCCACACTAAACTGTAAAGCTGGGAGTTACAGATTTTGTTTTTATATTCAGTCCCTGGCACATAGTGGGTATCCAATAAATGCAGACTGAACTGTTCATGTCTAGGAATATTAAAGAGTGCTAGAATTGACTAACACTAAGATACTAGTAATGTCTGATTTATAGAGACCTAGCTATTGTAAGGTATAAGAAAGTACTCTATAAAGAAAGAAAAAAAGATAGTAGACTATGAATTTATAATTTCTGGAGTCCCTTGATATTTTTTAGTGCTGTGTTACATTTCTCTCTTACTCTAATAATTTATCTGTATTATCCAATTGTGTCTATGAAAATGTCAGATTAGTGATTCCCCATAATATCATTCTTTTCGTACTTTATTTTGCTAACAGTTTATGATAAACTGACCAGTCAATAATTCCCCATTAATACCTGTCAGTCTTTTTAGTATATGCCTCCTATAAGGCTATGCTGGGGGACTTATATATTGCATAAATATGTAATAGTTGATTTTAGATTTCAAGGGCTTACAGTAATAATTTCCAATCCAGGATGTCTGGAGTATTTTCAGAAATTTAAAAAGTTTAATGAAATTGTATTTATTTGATAAGGGTATACTGATTAACTAAATGGCATTTATACTGGAATTACCTCAATATAGAGAGGTAACACTGTCTATTTTGTGCTGATCATATACTCTAATTCAAGGGGGTTATATGTGTGCATGTCTGTGTATCATTGATTAATAAAATATTGAGGAAAGAAATATATCCTAGTAATTGCAGTTTGTTTATAAGGATCCAGAAACGAAATTTTGGTAGTTGTTTGCTACAAAATACTGCTGTCTTATTATCATTTCACTGATGAGAGAGCTGAGGTGTGATTTACTTGCTTAAAATCTTGCCGCAGTGGTACTGGATTTATGTGACTCTGTCTGTTCAATCTTTCAGGAAAGAATGATTGAGTACCTACAATGTGCCAGATACTGTGGTGCTTGAAGAATGAAAAAGTGCCATGATTCCTGCCCTCAAATATGCTCAGTGTTTAGTGGAAGCAATTGGTATTAATCGATTAAATGTAAAATTACAATGAAGATAAGTGCTGAATGGTGTGAAATGATAACTCTATTACGAAGTTTAAGAACCATCCACAAAACTACCCTCACTTTGAACACCAACTGTAGAGTTTGGGATCCTCAAGACCACCCTCACTTGTGGCAGCATTGCAGCTTTGTGTCGGGTGGGGCCACAGGTCATCCTCAGGTTCTGTAATTGGTTAGAAAGACTCACTGATGTCACCGAAAACTGCTATACTCATGGTTATGAGTTATTACAGTGAGAGAATATAGCCAAATATAAAATTAGCCAAGAGGAGAGCCACATGGGCAGAGTCCAGGAAAGTTAACGTGTGCAGAGCTTCTGGTTGTCTTCTCCCAGTATTGTCACAGACAGTGCTCACTCTCCTGGCAATACTATGTGACAATATGCAGAGTATTTTCATCCAGGGAACCTCATCTGATTCTTGGTGTCCAAAGTTTTTACTGGGCCTTGGTCACATAGACCTGGTTGGCTGCCTAGGTGATTGACCTTAGTCTCCAGACCCACAGGAAGTTGAGCAGATTATCTTGACCCAATACCCCCAACCTAAGTCACATTGTTAGACTATCAGTGTGGCCCAAAGCTCCCAGGTAAACAAAGACACTCTTAGGCATGACTTTTCAAGGACTTAGAGATCATCTCCCAGAAACTAAGGACAAAGGCGAGACCTCTCTTTGGGAAAGGTTAATTTTTTTTACTATATTCATAAAAATGGGACTTCACCTTGTCAGAGAGAAAGCCTCTCTGAGTAAGTGACAGCTCAGCTGAAACCTGAAGGTTAAGTAGGTATTAAGTAGGGAAGAGAGGTTCAAGGTCATTCTAGATTAATTACAGCTTTATAGCAAAAGTGAATGAGACTACTAAAAGGTACTGGAAAAAGACCAATGTAGCTGAATTGTGCAGAGGAAAGGGGAGATGTTGTGAGATATGAAGCAGAACAGGAAATATGTTAGCCAGGATTAGGAACAGTTAGGCACAGGCATAGAGAAATAATAGTTTATAAGAAATAGATTTTTTTTTTTAACATTCAAGAACTGTCAAGTTTGTAGACTCTTTTGTTTTGCTCCTTTGTGTATGTTTTCTATTCCAAAGGTTACTTCATGGTCCAAGATGATTTCTAGAGCTTCAGCCGTTCTTTCTCAATTCCGCATTCAGAAGGAGGAAGGGGAAAGCACACTCCCTTCCCTTTTATAGAATTTGCCCGTGTCACATGCATACTTGTCTTTCGCCAAAACTCAGTAGTTTGAGTTAACAGTAGAGGACACTAAGAAAGTTGTCTTCATTCCAGGTGGTCATGAGCCTGGATCAAATTTATATTCTCTAGCCTACAGATGCAGACAGAGGTCAGATCTTCCAGGGCATTTTAGGCTGTGATTGAGACTTTTGTCTGTATCTTTAGAGTAATAGTTACTGAAGTGTTTTAAGAAGAGTGTCATGAACAGATTTTCATTTAGAAGAGGTCATTTTGGCTCCGCTATTGGGAATGCATTTGAGAAGCAGTGTAGGACATGAGTAGATGTCAGTTAGGAGGCTTTTGCAGAAGTCCATTTGATAGTAAACAAAAAACTGGAAGTAGAGAGAGATGTGAATAGATTTGAATAACATTTAGAAATAAAGTATTAGCACCTTTAATGTGTAATAGATTAGATGTGAGGATGGAGGAGGAAGACATTATGATGATGCCTGTTTTACTTTTTACCTTTTAAAAAAGTTGCTCTTAAGGTACCGAGAATGGAATTATAAGAATCCTTGGTTAATAACACATATGTATGATTGGTTTATTCATGCTCCGCTTTTATTTATTTGGTTATTTTAAGAAACAAAGTAAGTGCCTAAGAACCTACCACCCAAATAAACTTCATCTGTTATTTCCTTTTGTCCCACTCATCATTCAATGTACTTCTCATCCTCCCTCTCTCCATCCAGTATAACCCTCATGTTGAATTCTGTTTATCTTTTTTTAATGTATTTTTTGTAATCCTGAAAAAGGTGTTTGTAAATAAAATTCTAACTTTATAAAAAGTATCATGTTCTATGTACATTTTGGGACTTTTTTTTTTTTTTTTTTTTTTTGAGACAGGGTCTTGCTCTGTCACCCAGGCTGGAGTGCAATGGCGTGATCACAGGTCACTGCAGTCTCAACCTCCTGACCCAGCCTCACAAGTAGCTCGGACTACAGATGAACATGACCATGCCCAGCTAATTTTTTATATTTTTTGTAGAGACAGAATCTCCTTATGTTACCCAGGCTGGTCTCTAGCTCCTAGACTCAAATTCTCCCACCTTTGGCCTCCCAAAGGGCTGGGATTACAGATGTGAACTATTATGCCTAGCCTGCTTTTTTCACTTAATATCATATTGTTAAATTTCATCCATAAATTTATTATGATAGTTTGTTTATTTTGCATGCTATATAATATCAACTGCACAAACATGCTACAGTTTACTTACTCTTCTGTAGATTGTTCTTCGAGTTTTCAATTTGAGTTACTGTGAATCATGTTGCTGTAAACATTTTTTTGTAAATGTGCAAGTTTCTCCCCGTATATACCTAGACGTAGAATGACTACTTCGTCTCATATGTAAATGCGCACAACTTTTGGCGGAAATATTAAAATGTTTTCTGAAGTAGCTGTTGAAATTTGCACTTCCACTAGCAATGTGTAAGAGTTGTTACAAAGCCACATATTCTAACACGTGGCGTCACTAGGCTTTTAAATTTTGCCAGCCAATTGGTTCCAAAATGCTACTTCATTTTTGTCTTGGCTTATGTCTCCCTGATCACTAGTCATATTGAAATGCTCTTTAGTGGCCATATGAATTTCCTCTGTGAAATTCTTGTTTATGTTATTTTTCAATGGGGTTAATTGTGCTTTTGTTTACAAAAAATTAATTGATACATAATAAATGTACAATTTGCGGGATGTGATAATTTAATACATTTTTATAATTTAAAAAGATTAAACTAGTATAATTGGGATATCATTCACCTTAAATATTTTTCTTTATGCTAGCAACATTCAAATTATCCTCTTATAGCTATTCTGAAATATATGATAGATTATTGAAAATGATAGGCACCCTACTGATTTGTCAAACATTAAGTCTTCTTTCTTCTATCAAACTGTGTGTTTGTACCCATTAATCAAACTCCCTTCATCCCCTTCACCACCCAACCCTTCCCAGTCTCTGGCAACCATCAATCTACTTTCTATCCTAGAAGATTTGCTGATTTAGCTTTCACATGTGAGTGAGAACATGAGATATTTGTCTTTCTGTGCTTGACTTATTTCATTTAACATAATGACCTCCATTTCCATATTGCTTGAAATAACAGGATTTTATTCTTTTTTATGGCTGAATAATCTCACATTGTGGAGATATATGTATATATATATATATACATATACACACACACACTATATTTTCTTTATCCATTCATCCATTGATGGGCACTTAAGTTGATTATATATATTGGCTATTATGAATAGTGCCATAATAAAAACATAGGAATGCAGATAACTCTTCGATATATTTATTCCCTTCTTTTGGATCTGTATACCCAGCAGTGCAATTGCTAGATTACACAATAGTTCTCTTTTTAGTTTTGAATGACCTCCATCCACACAGTTTTCCATAGTAGCTATACTAATTTACATTTCTGCCAATAGTGTTTATGAGGGTTCCCCTTTGTCCATATCGTCACCAGTTATCTGTCATTCCCTTTTTGTTAAAAGCCATTTTAACTTGGGTGAGATGATAACATTGTAGTTTTGATTTGCATTGATCTGATGATTAATGATGTTGAGCATGTATTCATATACCTGTTGGCCATTTGTATGTCTTTTGAGAAATGTCTATTTAGATCTTCTGCCCATTTTAAAATCTGATTATTTCCTATTGAGTTGCTTGAGCTTCTTATATATCCTGGGTGTTCATCTCTTTTAAGATAGGTAATTTGCAAATATTTTCTCCCATTCTGTGGGTTGTCTCTTTACTTTGTTGCTTGGTTCATTTGTTATGCAGATTCTTCGTAGTTTGGTGTAATCCTGTTTATTTTTGCTTTTGTTGTCTGTGCATTTTTAGGTCTTACTAAAAAATTTTTGCCCTGACCAATGTCCTGGAGACTTTCCCTGATGTTGTGTTGTAGTAGTTTCATAGTTTCAAGTCTTACATTTAAGTCTTTAATCCATTTTGATTTGATTTTCGTGTGTGGTGGGATACTGGGATCTAGTTTCTTTTTTTCCGCAATGGTTATCCAGTTTTCCCAGAACCGTTTACTGGAGACACTACTATCGTATATTCTTGGCATCTTTGTTGAAAATGATTTGTCTGTAAATGCGTGGATTTATATCTTGATTCTCTCTCTGTTCCGTTGATTTTTGTGTCTTGTTTCTATGCTAGAATCATGTTGATTTGGTTATTATAGCTTTGTAGTCTATTTTGAAGTCAGATAATGTGATCCTTCCAGTATTGTTTTTGCTCAGGATTGCTTTGGCCATTCTAGGTCTTTTGTGTTCTGTATAAGTTTTAGGATTGGTTTTTCTGTTTTTATGAAGAACATCATTGATACTTTGACAGGGAGTGCATTGCATCTATTGCTTTCGGTAGAATTGTCATTTTAACAATATTAATTCTTCCAGTTCATGAGCATGGGATATCCAGTTTTTGGTGAACTCTTCTTCAGTGCTGTATACTTGTCCTTGTGTAGATCTTGTAGACCTTTCACTTCTTTGGTTAAATTGATTCCTAGGTATTTTATTTTATTTTATTATTATTATTATTTTGAGACATAGTCTCACTCAGTCACCCAGGCTGGAGTGTAGTGGCGTAGTCTTGGCTCATCTCCGCCTCCCAGGTTCAACCGATTCTCCTGCCTAAGCATCCTGAGTAGCTGGGATTACAGGCATGTGCCCCCACACCAGGCTAATTTTTGTATTTTTAGTAGAGACAGGATTTTGCCATGTTGGCCAGGCTAGTCTCACACTCCTGGCCTCAAATGATCTGCCTGCCTTGACCTCCCAAAGTACTGAGGTTACAGGCTTGAGCCACTGCACCTGGCCTATCTTATGTTCTTTGTAGCTATTTTAAAGTGGATTTTTTTCTTAACTTCTTTTTCAGATTCACTGTTGGCATATATAATTGCAGCTCATTTTTGTATGCTGATTTTGTATCATGCAACTTTTTTCTTTTTGAGACAGGGTCTTGCTCTGTCATTCAGGCTGGAGTGAAGTAGCATAATCATAGCTCACTATAACCTCCTATTCCTTGGCTCAAGCAATCCTCCTCCCTCAGCCTTTTGAGTAGCTAGAACTAATTTTTAGTCCCGGCTAATTTTTGGAATTTTCTGTAGAGACAGGGTCTCATTATGTTGCCCAGCTGGTGTTAAACTCCTGGGGTCAAGCATTCCTCCTGCCTTAGCCTCCCAGAGTGCTGGGATTACAGGTGTGAGCTACTGTGATTTGTTATATCCTGCAACTTTGCTGAACTCCTTTATCAGTTCTAAGAGTCCTTCTTAGTCCTTAGGTTTTTCTAAGATTATGTCAGCTATGAATAGTGCTAATGTGACTTCTTTCTTTCCAGTTTGGATGCCCTTTATTTCCTTCTCTTGCCTGATTTGCTCTAACGAGGACCTCCAGTATTATGTTGAATAAAATGGTGAAAATGATCATCCTTGTCTTGTTCCTGATCTTAGACTTTCATTTTTTTAAAAATTCAGTATGATACTAGCTGTGAGTCTGTTTTATATGGCTTTTATTGTGTTGAGTTATGTATCTTTCATATCCAGTTTATTGAGGGTTTTTGTCATAAAAAGATGTTAAATTTTATTGAATGCTTTTTCAGCATCTGTTGAAATGATTAGGTAGTTTTTTTCTTGGTATCACATTTATTGATTAGCATATGTTGATCCATCTTGCATCCCTGGATGACTCTTACTTAATCATGGTGAATCATCTTTTTAATGTGGTATTATTGAGTTTGGTTTGTCACTATTTTGTTGAAGACTTTTGCATCTTTTATCATCAGTGATAATTGGTGTGTAGTTTTCTTGTGTCCTTGTCTGGTTTTGGTATCAGAGTAATGCTGGCTTTGTAGAATGAGTTTGAAAGCATTCCTTCTTCTTCAAGTTTTTTGAAGAGTTTGAGTAAAATTAGCATTTGTTCTTCTTTAAATGTTGGGTAGAATTTAGTAATGAAGCTATCAAGCCCTGGGCTTTCCGTTACTTTTAATTATGATTTTCATCTCATTACTCGTTATTGGTTTATTTAGGTTTTTTATTCCTTCGTGATTCAGTCTTGGTAGGTTGTATGTGTCTAGGAATTTATCCATTTCTAGGTTTTCCAATTTTTGGTATATAGCTGTTCATAATACTTTATAATGATTCTTTGTATTTCTGTGGTCTCAGATGTTATCTGTCCTTTTTTGTTTCTGATTTTATTTATTTGGATCATCTTTTTTCTTAGCCTAGCTAAAGGTTTTCAATTTTATTTTTCTCTTCTGAGAATTTTTCATTTCCTTGATCTTAATACTGTTTTTTTTAAGTCTCAATTTCATTCATTTCTGCTCTGATCTTTATTATTTCTTCCCTTCTAATAATTTTGGGTTTGATTTGTTCCTGCTTTTCTAGTTCCTTGGGGTATATAATTAGGTGGTTTATTTGGAGTCTTTGTACTTTTTTGATACAGGTGTTTTTTGCTATGAATTTCGTTCTTAGTATGCGTTTGCCATGTCTCATAGATTTCGGTATGTTGTGTTTCCATTTTCATTTGTTTCAATACATTAAAAAAAAATTTTCTTATTGATTTCTAGTTTTATTCCAAGTACAGAAAAGATACTTGGTATGATGTTTACCATAAATCATACCATTCTGTGATTTACTGAGGCTTGTTTTGTGGACTATCATGGTCTGCCCTGGAGATATGCTGGATATCCATATGCTGATGAAAATAATGAAAAGAATGTGTATGTTGCAGCAGTTGGGTGAAATATTCTGTAAATGTCTGTTAGGTCTATTTGGTTTCGTCTGTAAACTCTGATGTTTCTTTGTTGGTTTTCTGTCTGCATGATATATCAGACAGAGTGGGGTATTGAAGTCCCCTACTGCTATGGTATTGCAGCCTGTCCCTCCCTTTAGATCTATAAATGTTTGCTTTATATTTACATACTTGGGAACTCAGGTGTTAGGTGTATAGATATTTATAATTGTTATATTCTCTTGCTAAATTGACCCCTTTATCATTATCTCGTGACCTTCTCTCTCTGTTTTTATAGTCTTTGATTTGGAGTCTATTTTATCTGTTAGGAGTATAGGTACTCCTGTTCTTTTTTTGGTTTCCAGTTGCATGAATATCTTCTTCTACCCTTTTCCTTTTGGTCTCTGTATCTTTGTAGGTGAAGTGGTTGTCTGTAGACAGCATATTATTGGATTTTATTTCTTTATGAACTCAGAGACTCTATGCCTTTTAATTAAAGAATTGAGCCTATTTACATTCAGTGTTATTATTGATAAGTGAGGACTTATTACTGCCATTTTGTTGCTTGTTTTCTGGTTTATTATAATTGGTCTCTTCCTTTCTTACTGTCTTCCTTTGTTGTTAAGAAATTAGTGTGTTTTAATTTGTTGTTTTTTAAATTTAATTTAGTGTGTTTTAATTTGTTGTTTTTTATTTTTAGTGAATCTATTACAAGTTTTTACATTGCGGTTACCATGAGAGTTACAAAACATATACATATAACATTATTTTAAAGAGATGACAACTTAGATTATAAAGAAAAGAATAGAAAAAACTTTACAGTTTAACTTTTTACCCCCTATATTTTGACTTCGTGTTTTGTCAGTACACATATTTTTATATTGTCCGTTTCAACAGGTTGCTGTTGGTATTACTATTTGGGGCAGATTTGTCTTTTGAGCTTTATACCAGAGTTATGAGCAGACTGTATACCACAGTGACAATATTATTCTGGGTTTGTGTATTTACTTTTGCAGGTAGGTTTTAGACCTTTAAATGTTTTCTTTTTGCACATTAGTGTTTTTTTCTGTTCAGAATGAAGAACCGCCCTTAGCATTTCTTGTAAGACAGGTCTCATGGTGGCCACTTCTTTCAGCTTTTGTATGGGAAAGACTTTACCTCTCTTTCATATTTGAAGGATAGCTTTGCTGAAGAGAGTATTTTTGGATGGCCTTTTTTTTTCTTTTAAAATTTGAAAATTTCATCCCACCCCTTCCTGGCCTTTGTGGTTTCTGTTGAGAACCCCGTTGCTAGATGAATTGGAGCATCTTTATATATTGTTTGCTTCCTTTCTTCCTTTTACTAGGTTAATGCAGTTAATTATATTTGAATTTTTCTAATATTAAATTATTCTCCAAACCTGGGATATTGATCAGGATGTATTCTATTTTTATGCACCAATGGGTTTAATATAGTAGTCTTTTGGTTAGCTTTTTGCATTTAAATTTATAAATTGAATGTGTCTTAATTTTTCTTCTTCTGTAATGGCTTTTGACTTGTTTTGTATTAAGGTTATCCTGGCTTCATGAAATGAGTTGGAAATTTCTCCTTTTCATTGTCTTGAAGAATTTATGCAAAATTAAGGTGATATATTTCTTTACATTTTATAGAATTGGCCTATATATCCATGTAGGCCTGGTATTTTCTTTGTGAGAATGTTTTAAAATACTGCTTTCGTTCAGTGGTTAAGGGACTATTGGGGCTCTTTATTTCTTCCTGAGTTGGTTCTGGTAAGATGTATTTTTTAAGGATTTCTTTATTTCAGCTTATATTTACAAAATTATTTCATATGGTTGTTATTAATATTCTCTTATTCTTTTTAATCTTATTTTATTTTTAGTTATATTTTTCATTCCTTGATTTTTCACATTAGTGTGATAGTGGTTTTATGTATTGTATTAACCTACCACTCTTTATTATTTCATACTTTTATTAGCTTTGAAAGGAATTATTCTCTAGTCTGGGGATTCCAAAATCAAATGCCTTCAGTATCAGGTTGTCATCATGAATGTGTAAATTGGATTGTGTATAAGAAGTAGGGAGTAGAAGTGCCCTGATAAACTAAAGACTCTATACCCTATCAAAGGAATTCAAACCAAATTCTTAAGGTTCTGGGTCAGCTCAACTTTAGACCTCCTGCTCTAGCCTCATTTATATTATTGAACTCTACTGCTTTATTTTAAAATACCTTAAAAGCCAGAGTTAAAGTAGGACACTTAGGATAAGCTAAAGATTTTTAAAGTTGGGAACTACCTAAATGGTTTATACTGCAATAGATTTTTTGTGACATGAGTTAAAGTTCTTTCAAATAAAACTTTGACTGTATATAAGATGATTTTTTAAAATTACAAATTTGAAACCCCATAGGTCCTGGGGTACATGTGCAGATCATGCAGGATTGTTATATAGGTACACACATGGCAATGTGGTTTGCCTCTTCCATCCCCCCGTCACTTATATCTGGCATTTCTTCGCATGTTATCCTTCCCCAACCTCCCCACCCCACCGCTGTCTCTCCCCTGGCTCCCCCCAACAGACCCCAGTGTGTGATGCTCCCCTCCCTGTGTCCATGTGTTCTCATTGTTCAACACTCGCCCCTGAGTGAGAACATGCAGTGTTTGATTTTCTGTTCTTGTGTCAGTTTGCTGAGAATGATGGTTTACAGATTCATCCGTGTCCCTGCAAAGGACACAAAGTCATCATTTTTTATGGCTGCATAATATTACGTGGTATATATGTGCCACGTTTTCCTTGTCTAGTCTATCATCCATGGGTATTTGGGTCAGTTCCAGGTCTTTGCTATTGTAAAAAGTGCTGCAGTGAACAAACGTGTGCATGTGTCTTTATAATAGTATGATTTATAATCCTTTGGGTATATACCCAGTAATGGGATTGCTGGGTCAAATGGAATTTCTATTTCTAGGTCCTTGAGGAAGCACCACACTGTCTTCCGCAGTAGTTGAACTAATTTACACTCCCACCAACAGTGTAAAAGTGTTCCTGTTGCTCCACATCCTCTCCAGCATCTGTTGTCTCTAGGTTTTCTAATGATCGCCGTTCTAACTGGCGTGAGATGGTATCTCAATGTGGTTTTGATTTGCATTGCTCTAATGACCAGTGATGATGAGGATTTTTTGATATGTTTGTTGGCCTCATAAATGTCTTCTTTTGAAAAGTGTCTGTTCATATCCTTCGCCTACTTTTGAGTGAGTTTGTTTCTTGTAAATCTGTTTTAGTTCTTTGTAGATTCTGGATATTAGCCCTTTGTCAGATGGGTAGCTTGCAAAAATTTTTTCCCATTCTGTTGGTTGCCAGTTCACTCTAATGATTGTTTCTTTTGCTGTACAGAAGCTCTGGAGTTTAATTTGATCCCATTTGTTTATTTTGGCTTTTGCTGCCATTGCTTTTGGTGTTTTAGTCATGAAGTCCTTGCCTAAGCCTATGTCCTGAATGGTTTTGCCTAGGTTTTCTTGTAGGGATTTTATGATGTTAGGTCTTATGTTTAAGTCTGTAATCCATCTGGAGTTAATTTTAGTGTAAGGTGTCAGGAAGGGGTCCAGTTTCTGCTTTCTGCACATGGCTAGCCAGTTTTCTCAACACTATTTATTAAACAGGGAATCCTTTCCCCATTGTTTGTTTTTGTTAGGTTTGTCAAAGATCAGATGGTTGTAGTTGTGTGGCATTTCCTCCGAGGCCTTTGTTCTGTTCCATTGTTCTATATCTCTGTTTTGGTACCAGTACCATGCTGTTTTGATTACTGTAGCCTTGTAGTATAGTTTGAAGTCAGGTAGCATGATGCCTCCGGCTTTGTTCTTTTTGCTTAGGATTATCTTGGCTATGTGGGCTCTCTTTTGGTACCATATGAAGTTTAAGATGGTTTTTTCCAGCTCTGTGAAGGTCATTGGTAGCTTGATGGGGATAGTGTTGAATCTATAATTTACTTTGGGCAGTATGGCCATTTTCATGATATTGATTCTTCTTAACCATGAGCATGGAATGTTTCTCCATCTGTTTGTGTCCTCTCTTACTTCCTTGAGCAGTGGTTTATAGTTCTCCTTGAAGAGATCCTTTACATCCTTTGTTAGTTGTATTCCTAGGTATTTTATTCTCTTTGTAGCAATTGTGAATGGGAGTTCACTCATGATTTGGCTGTTAGTCTGTTATTGGTATATAGGAATGCTTATTTTTTCTGCACATTAATTTTGTATCCTGAGACTTTGCTAAAGTTGCTTATCAGTTTAAGGAGATTTTGGGCTGAGACAATGGGGTCTTCTAAATATACAATCATATCATCTGCAAATAGAGACAATTTGACTTCCTCATTTCCAATTTAATACCCTTTATTTGTTTTTTTCTTGCCTAATTGCTCTGGTTAGAACTTCCAATACTATATTGTATAGGAGTGGTGAGAGAGGGCATCCTTGTCTAGTGCCTAATTTCAAAGGGAATGCTTCCAGTTTTTGCCCATTCAGTATGTACTGGCGGTGGATTTGTCATAAATGGGTTTTATTATTTTGAGGTATGTTCCTTTGACACCTAGTTTATTGAGAGTTTTTAGCATAAAGGGCTGTTGAATTTTGTCAAAGGCCTTCTCTGCATCTATTGAGATAATCATGTGGTTTTTGTCTTTGGTTCTGTTTATGTGGTGGATTGCATTTATAGACTAGCGTATGTTGAACCAGCTTTGCATCCCTGGAATGAAGCCTACTTGATCGTTACGGATAAGCTTTTTGTGTGCTGTTGTAATTGGTTTGCCAGTATTTTATTGAAGATTTTTGCATCTATGTTCATCATGGATATTGGCCTGAAGTTTTCTTTTTTTGTTGGGTCTCTGCTGGGTTTTGGTATCAGGATCATATTGGTCTCATAAAATGATTTGGGGAGGATTCCCTCTTTTTGTATTGTTTGGAATAGTTTCAGAAGGAATGGTACCAGTCCCTCTTTGTGCATCTGGTAGAATTTGGCTGTGAATCAGTCTGGACCTGGACTTTTTTTGGTTGGTAGGCTATTAGTTGGTACCTCAACTTCAGCCCTTGTTATTGGTCTGTTCAAGGTTTCAAATTCTTCCTGGTTTAGGCTTCAGAGGGTGCAAGTGTCCTGGAATTTATCCATTTCTTCCAAGTTTACTTTTTTTTTTTTTTTTTTGCATTGAGTTGTTTGTAGTAATCTCTGATGGTAGTTTGTATTTCTGTGGAATGGGTGGTGATATCCCCTTTATTGGATCTATTTGATTCTTCTTTTATTTTTTATTAATCTGGCTAGCGGTCTATTTTGTTGATCTTTTCAAAAAGCCAGCTCCTGGATTTATTGAGTATTTTGAAGGGTTTTTTTTTTTTGCCTCTATTTCCTTCAGTTCTGCTCTCAGTTATTTCTCGTCTTCTGCTAGCTTTTGAGTTTTTTGGATCTTGCTCCTCTAGCTCTTTCAATTTTGACGATAGGGTGTCAATTTTAGATCTTTCCTCATTTCTCATGTGAACGTTTATTTCTATAAATTTCCCTCTAGACACTGCTTTAAATGTATCCCAGAGATTCTGGTATATTGTGTCTTCGTTCTCGTTGGTTTTGAAGAACATCTTTATTTCTGCCTTTATTTCATTGTTTATCCAGTCGACATTCAGGAACCAGTTGTCATTCAGGAGCCAGTTTTTCAGTTTCCATGAAGTTGTG
The DNA here is from genome assembly GCA_963573645.1 of Pithecia hirsuta. Lineage (NCBI taxonomy): Eukaryota > Metazoa > Chordata > Mammalia > Primates > Pitheciidae > Pithecia > Pithecia hirsuta. The sequence continues at coordinate 23,210 of CAUYLZ010086388.1, forward strand.
TGGTTCTGAGTTAGTTTCTTAATCCTGAGTTCTAATTTGATTGCCCTGTGGTCTTAGAGACTGTTTGTTATGATTTCCGTTCTTTTGCATTTGCTGAGGAGTGATTTATTTCCAATTATGTGATCAATTTTAGAGTAAGTGCGATGTTATGCTGAGAAGAGTGTATATTCTGTGGATCTGGGGTGGAGAGTTCTGTAGATGTCTGTTAGGTCCACTTGGTCCAGATCTGAGTTCAAGTCCTGGATATCCTTGTTTATTTTCTGTCTCGTTGATCTGTCTGATGTTGACCGTGGAGTGTTAAAATCTCCCACTGTTACTGTGTGGGAATGTAAGTCTCTTTTTAGGTCGTTAAGAACTTGCTTTATGTATCTGGGTGCTCCTGTATGTATATATTTGGGATCATTAGCTTTTCTTGTTGCATTGATCCTTTTACCATTACGTAATGCCCTTCTTTGTCTCTTTGATCTTTGTTGGTTTAAAGTCCATTTTATCAGAGACTAGGATTGCAACTCCTGCTCTTTTTTGTTCTCCATTTGCTTGGTAAATCTTCTTCCATCCCTTTATTTTGATCCTATGTGTATCCTTGCATGTGAGATGGGTTTCCTAAATACAGCACACTGATGGGTTTTGACTTTTTATCCAATTTGCCAGTCTGTGCCTTTTGACTGGGGCATTTAGCCCATTTACATTTAGGGTTAATATTGTTATATGTGAATTTGATCCTGCCATTTTGATGCTAGTTCACGCATTTTCTTCATTGTGTCGATGGTCTTTACCATATGGTACTTTTTTGGAGCGGCTGGTACTGGTCATTCCTTTCCTTGTTTAGCATTTCTTTCAGGAGCTATTGTAAAGCAGGCCTGGTAGTGACCAAATATCTCAGCAATTGCTTGTCTGTAAAGGATTTTATTTCTCCTTTGCTATGAAGCTTAGTTTGGCTGGATATGAAATTCTGGGTTGAAAGTTCTTTTCTTTAAGGATATTGAATATTGGCCCCCACTCTCTTCTGGCCTGTAGAGTTTCTGCCGAGAGATCTACTGTGAGTCTGATGGGCTTCCATTTGTGGGTAACCTCACCTTTCTCTCTGGCTGCCCTTAGCATTTTGTCCTTCATTTCAACCCTGGTGAATCTGACCATTATGTGCCTTCGGAATGCTCTTCTTGAGGAATATCTTTGTGTTGTTCTCTGTATTTCCGGGACTTGAATGTTGGCCTGCCTTGCTAGCTTGGGGAATTTCTCCTGGATATTATCCTGAAGAGTGTTTTCCAGTTTGGATTCATTCTCTCCATCACATTCAGGTATACCTATCAAACGTAGATTAGGTCTTTTCACATAATTCCATATTTCTTGGAGGCTTTGTTAATTTCTTTTCACTTCTTTTTCTCTAATCTTGCCTTCTTGTTTTATTTCATTGAGTTGTTCTTCAATCTCTGATATGCTTTCTTCTGTTTGTTCAATTTGGCTATTGAAACTTGTCTATGCTTTGCGAAGTTCTCGTGTTGTGTTTTTCAGCTCTATCAAGTCATTTATATTCTTTTCTAAGCTGTTTATTCTAGTTAGCATTTCATCTAACCTTTTCTCAAGGTTCTTAGTTTCTTTGCATTGGGTTAGCACATGTTCTTTTAGTTCAGAGAAGTTTGTTATTACCCACCTTCTGAAGCTTGTTTCTGTCAATTCATCAGCCTCATTCTCCATCCAGCTTTGTTCCCTTGCTGGTGAGGAATTGTGATCCCTGGGAGGAGGAGAGGTGTTCTGGATTTTGGTGTTTTCATCCTTTTTGCACTGGTTTCTTTCCATCTTAGTGGCTTTACCTACCTGTGATCTTTTTATTTGGTGACATTTGGATGGGGTCTCTGAGTGGACATCCTTTTTGTTGATGTTGCATCTATTTCTTTCTATTTCTTAGTTTTCCTTCTAACAATCAGGCTCCTCTGCTGCAGGATTGCTGGAGGTCCACTCCAGACCCTGCTTTCCTTGAGATCACCAGCGGGAGCTGTAGAACAGTAAGGGTTGCTGCTGGTTTCTTCTTCTGTTATCTTCATCCCAGAGGGGTACTCTCCAGATGTCAGCCTGAGCTCTCCTTTAGAGGTGTCTCTTTGGGTATACGGGGGTCGGTGAGCTGCTTGAGGAGACAGTCTGTTTCTCATGGGAGCTCAACTGCTGTTCTGGGAGCTCTGTTGTTCCGTGCAGAGCTGCTGGGCAGGTATGTTTAAGTCTGCTGCAGCGGAACTCATACCCATCTTTTTTCCCAGGTGCTCTGTCCTGGGAAGGTGGGGCTTTATTTATAAGTTCCTGATGTGCTGCTGCCTTTTTTCATAGATGCCCTGCCCAGCACTGAGATAGTCTAGTCACAGTCTGCCAGCAGAGGCTTTGCTGAGCTGCTGTGGGCTCTGCCCAGCTGCTGTGTGAACCTCCTTGCCGTGTGAACCTCCTTGCCATGTGAACCTCCTTGCCGTGTTTACAGAGGTACAGTTAGAACTGCCTCAGTAGTGGCAGACGCCTGTTCCCCCACCGAGCTGGACCGTCCTGGATCCAGCTGCGCTTTCTGCGAAATTTGAGTATTTCAGATTGCTGGTCTTTGTGGGGCTGGGACCTGCCGAGCTAGATCACCTGGCTCCCTGTCTCGGCCCCCTCCCTTTCAGTTGAATGGGTGGCTCTGTCTCCCATGCATTCCCAGCGCCATTTGAAACGGCCACCCGATTTGTGTGAGTTTTTGTGTGCCAACCCATGGCACCGACTGAAACAGCCATGCTGGAAACTTGTGGCGCTTTTCCACTTGGGAATCTCCTGGTCTGTGGGCAGTGAAAACTCGTTTGGAAATGTGATCACTCACCTTCTGCATTGTTCTTGCTGGGAACTGCATCCAGAGCTGTTCCTATTCAGCCATCTTGTATCCTCACCCCACAAGATGATTTTTATGTGAGTTTGATGAGGAAAGGATTACATCTTTCTTATTCACTGTATGTTCAGCATTTATTACAATGTCTGGCACATAGTAGGTGGTCAGTAAGTATTATTTGAATGGATGAATGGCTATACACTTGACAAATTTTTGTTTTTTTGTTAATTTTGTACTACGTCTAGCATAACCACTTGGTGGCACTAAAATCCTTTTAAAAGAGTACAGGTACATTGTAACTTTTCTTCTCACACACACACACACACATACAAAATGAGCTACAATGTATCATGGACAGTATAAACTATTATTGACATCAAAAAAGAAAGTAACCACAAGAATTTTTTTCTACTTCTTAAAATCCTAAAGAAATGGATTACAGATTTGAAATGTTTGGTAATATTTTCTGCTGTAGTGTCACTGCTTAGTTTAGCATTGGGAATATATTATATTTTTAAGGTGTCATGACTTTGAAAGAATGTGCTAATAAGTATAAATTTTAACTTCTCCTAACTTTACTCCTCCCATTGCTATCCTCAAGATAATTTCACCTTAGGTAATTTTGGCCTAAGATAAGGGAACACTAAGTGTTACAATGTTTTAGTCAACAACATTTATAAAGTCTTCTTTAATCATTAAAGTTTTCATCCAAATTTACTAAAGAACTGTGATTCAGATCAAAATACATATTCATAGAAATCAGCAGCAGTGTTAATTGGATTCTGGATCTACCACTACTTTTTCCTAATTCATCAATTTTAAAACAGTTTTGAATACAAAATACTTAGAAGAATTATAGAAGCATGGTGGTGTTATTATGGTTATTGAGAATTAGGAGTATGAGACTATTCGGTAATGGAGAGTGCAGTCTTATCAAGGAATTTCTCAAATATACTTCAGTCAACAGTTCAGGAACTGGTAGATATTCATAAGACCTTAAAACCTTTACCAACATAAGAAATAGAGAACTATAAGAATTAAAGAAGGAAAATAATTGTAATTTTTTCTTCTGAAATCAGGCAGGATAAAAATAGATGATTTACTAAAATGTAAAATCATAAGCTAATTAGCATTATTGGAAAGACTAACTGCAATATTGTAACGTAATATTATAGTAGGACTAAGGTGTAATTTAAAAAATCTATGATTAACCTTGCTGGTGTTCACACTGATCATCTGAGGTTCTTCCAGCTTCATGATCTCAATACTGTAGGTGCTTAGGCAGTGTGGAAGAAACTGCTGTTCATGAAGTGGTTTACAATCTTGTTGGAGAGACGACGTGTAGGTACAGAGACAGCCTAGCATGATGGCTGTGTACACAAATTCTAGAACCAGATTGGCTGTGTGCTCTTGGCCAGTTACTTCACCTCTTTGTGCCTCAGCTTCTACAAATTCAAAATGAAAATGATAACATTACTCCTTCTTCATAAGTTGTTGAGAGGATTAAAAGAAATAATACATGTGAAGTGCCTACAAAAGTAATTGGCATATAGTAAATGCTATCTAAATTTCTCCTTTGGCTAGAATGTAAGGTTCAGATGATTTGTTAAACGAACAGTTAACAGCTAGATGATAGCAGTGTAAACACTGTACATGACTGAGTAAAAAAATATGTGGACATTACGTATCCTGTTTGAGAATTCAAATGAGGGTAGAAACTAATGTGAGTTGTTTAAGAATTTCTCTAAAATCACATAGGTGAGTTGAAGCTTATGCTCGGTAATAAAATGTGAATTGAATTTGAATAGGTAGAAATGAGTCTAGGGGGAAATGAATAGGAGAGAAGGACAAGCTCTGTTGGCTTAATCAGCTATGTTTTCAATCAGGATAGTTGGTCTTGTTACCCTAATGGATTGGTTTTTGGTAATATTATGAGTTTATTGAGTTCATTTGGTTTCCTAGAATCTTCAACTCCAGAATTGCAGTAAATTTCTATAAGTAGATTAGGATATAAATTAAATACATTTATTCTGTTTATGCTGAGACTTTATAAAATACAATTTGAAAACTGTTCATATTTTGGGGTCATTGTCACCAGTTAAAAACAATTTTTTTGTTTTTTTAAACCAATTGCTATCTTCACTCTTATATTTTATAGGTAATTAATAATGCCTGTGCTACTCAAGCCATAGTGAGTGTGTTACTGAACTGTACCCACCAGGATGTCCATTTAGGAGAGACATTATCAGAGTTTAAAGAATTTTCACAAAGTTTTGATGCAGCTGTGAGTACAGCCTTCCTCTTATTCTTAAAAAGTCACACTTGTGAAAGTTGGTATATTAATAGGCTACTTTAAAAAATTATTTTAGATGAAAGGCTTGGCCCTGAGCAATTCAGATGTGATTCGACAAGTACACAACAGTTTCGCCAGGTAAAGAGACTTTGTGTTACATAAATACTACTTCTTTCTTTGCATCTTTGAGTCTCACTATTTTTCTCTTTGCTACAGACAGCAAATGTTTGAATTTGATACGAAGACATCAGCAAAAGAAGAAGATGCTTTTCATTTTGTCAGTTATGTTCCTGTTAATGGAAGACTGTATGAATTAGATGGATTAAGAGAAGGACCGATTGATTTAGGTAATGCGATTCCTGTTCCTGGTATTTCACTTCTGACAGGGGAAAAACTGTTAGGTATTTACCCTCATTTTTGTCACAGTGCTGCTTAAATTTTCAAGGAACAGGTGACTATGAGATGATAAAATGCAGTGAAGGCCTTATGCTCTTCAGTATGTTATTAATATACAGGAAGGACATGTTGACTAGTTCAGTTGAGGCCTTGAGTTTTGCCAAGTAAAATTATGTTTTCACCCACAGGTTACATAATTTTATTTTATTTTCCATTTAACATTTAAAAACTACCCTTAGTGAACTTAAATTGTTTTTCTTGTCATTTTTAACCCATTCATAAGGGAGAGCAAACATTTCTTATCATCATGTGTAGTAAAATATTTTCATTTGGAACTGGATAATTTATTGTTTTGCAATCAAGAGTGTATTTGTCTTGAAAGTTCTCTATTTAAGTAGTGCATTAATGTGTTATCCTTTGTGCCAAAGCATAGATTTGTTCTTATCCCACTCCATCTCTAATGTTGAGGAAAAACAATAAACACTTATCAAGGTTGAAGGTACAATCTGTAGCTTTGAAAGATTACTGAAATAATAGATTCACAAAAGAATTCTAAGTGCTTATTTTGACTTCATTAAATTTTTTCCTTTTTTAAAATTAGGTTTGAAGTCCAACACAACTTGTTTTAGTTGAATCTAATGTTATATGCTATTCATAAAACTTTTAGGTTTTAAAAAAATTAAACTTGAGTTCATTTTGTTTGTACTTTTTGCCATGCTTCATGGGTAGACCCTAGTTTATGTAATGCAGATTTACATGTTGCCTCTATATTTAAAAATATTTATTTGTCTATGTCTGTTATAAAAATTTATTTATGGAATTGAAACTTAATTACACTAAAAAGAGTCTTACTGCCCTAAATTTGTTAAAATATGTGTAAAAAAAAAATTTTGGACCAAACTTCTACATGTTAAAGTTGATTGTTCTTATTTTTGTTTGTGTTAACTGTTTTAAAATTTCTTTCTAGGTGCATGCAATCAAGATGATTGGATCAGTGCAGTAAGGCCTGTCATAGAGAAAAGGATACAAAAGTAAATGCTCAGCTGATCTCATTGGCATAATACTCTGTTTTTTAAGTTTTTTTTTAAACTTGTATATTATTATTTTAGCAGTATGCATTGAATGTCTACACCATTTTTATTTTAACCATTCTAATAGATGTATAGTGTTACTTAATTGTGGTTTTAATTTGCATTTCCCTGATGACTAATGATGTTGAAAGCCTTTTCATGCCTTTTGCTCATTTTCTGATTGGATTGTTTTTTGTCTCTTGAGCCTGAAGTTCTTTACGTATTCTAAGTACTAATCCTTCATCAAACACATTGCCTGCAAGTATTCTCTCCCATTCTGTAGCCCAGCCCCTCATACTCCCAAAATGGTTTTTCATAGAGCAATAGGTCTTAATCCTGATGAAAAAATAGTTTATCAGTATATCACACTATGAATTGTTTTTGTTGTCGAGTCTGAGAAATCTTTGTCTTGTTGTAGATACCAAATACTTTTTCCTGTGTTATTTTCTCCAAAGTTTATAGCTTGATGTTTTACGTGTCAGTCTCTGATGTATTTTGAGTTAATTTTTATATATGGTATGACATTTAGGTAAAGGGTCTTTTTTTTTTTTTTTTTTTTTTTTGCTTATGCCTATTCAATTGCTCAGGCACAGTGGTTGAAAAGGCTATCCTTCCTCCACTGAATTCCTCCTGCACCTTTGCAAAAAAGGAGCATATCTGCATGGGTCTATTTCTGGGTTCACTATTCTGTCCATTGTTCCATTTATCTGTTCTCTGCCAGTATTACATTATGCTGACTACTGTAACTATAAGTCTTGAAATCATGTAGACTGATGCCTTTCATTTTATTCTTTTTTTCAAAATTGTTTTAGCTCTTATCGTTCCTCAAAAGTGAGACTTTGGATCTTTAAGATTTCTGTGTGAGCTGGTTTTATGGATATGGCTCTGACAGGGTAAATTGTGGGCGCCACCTCATTACTGCCAGGTGGGAGTAGAAGTCCAACTTTCCTACTAGGCCTTCAGTGACACCTGAGGTGGAATGGGGTTTCTTGTTGTTGCTGGACAGAGATGGGAGTTCCAGCCCCCAGGAAGGTTTCTGTTGATACCACTCTGGCTGAGATGGGTAGGAGTGCCTTGCTGTTGCTTTCCACTCATACTGAAGTGGAAGAGGCTACTTTGCCGCTGGATGGTAGTGACAGTTTTGGCTTCCCATTCCATGTCCTCTGATACCACAAATGAGTGTTGTCATTACCACATGGCAGGGATGAAAGTCTCCATCCCCTACCCAGCCTTTTTAAATACCAAACTAGGAGCCTTGTTAAAGGTTGGAAGTCTAGGCTCTCTATTCTGCTTTTACGGGTTTTGAGTAGGAGTGGGGTCACAGATTTTTTAGTAGTGTTTGGCCATAGTAGAATGATTATTGTCTAAAAGTTTTCTGTCTTGTGAGGCTGCACCTTTTCTGCCTGGCTAGAGAGAGCAGACTTTCGTTGGAGCTTTTTTGTCTGTACCTGTTGGTATTTCCTGGTTGCTGGTTTCTTCAGCTCCAAGTCTGGGATATATGCGGCAGGAAAAAAACCCAGGGAATTCTCTATTTTATCCTTCTTGGTTCCTGAGTTCCCCAGCTTGTCTGTCTTTTTCTACCTTTCAGAATGTTCTTGCTCTCTCTTTTTAAAAAACATATTATGTCCCGGGTTTTTAGTTGTACTTACTGGCAGAAATAGGGACATGGAAGTCCCACAGTTAGTGTTTTAAAAACATTTTTGCATAGTTTAAAGCACTATAGTTATATTGGGACCATATTCTTTTCAGTGAATAGAGCTATGTATGAGAAACTCTTAGAGATAAACTAATGCAAAATGGGCTTACATATATATTTTCATCTTAGTGCTATTTATGTAATGTTATGAATAATGTTTTTAATATCAGTCCTTACTATGAACAAGCTTATGTTATGAGATGCTTCATTGATACTAGAGGAGTGAAAATCAAGCATCATTCAGAAATTTTACTGTAGGATATAATTATATATTATATTAATAAAATATGTAAAATGTTTACATGTAATAAGATAAAATTTAAAATATATTAAATATATAAATAGAAAGTTGATCATGACTTGGAAAAAATTATATGATAAGGAGCATAGTTAATACCAATTAAGATGCCAGTCTAATAAATTTAACAAATGTGGAGTCTTCATTTGTTTTTTTCCTAGCTCTTAAGTAAATGAATTGCCGTGTTTCTTATAAAGGTGGGGAAATTAATGAAAATATTTTTTATTTCAGGTGTTTTAAGTGGGGCTAACATTATTTTAGAACATTTAAAAAACATTTGTGATTGATGATATTTAGCTATTTTTTTTTTTTTTGCTACAGTTGTCTTTCCTATATGAAAGCTTTTTGTTTGTTTGTTTGATTTTAGAGACAGGGTCTTGCTCTGTTGCCCAGGCTGGAGTACAGTACACTATCGTAGCTCACTGCAGCCTCCAACTCCTAGGCTCAAAGGATCCTCTCCACTCCTCAGCCTCCCAGGTAGCTGGGACTACAGGTGCACACCTATGTGCCTGACCTGAAAGCTTTTTAAAAGTGTCCATTTTTATTGTTAGCCAATTGATAGACTTTTGTTTATACTAGGAAATTAGGAAGGTAATCACGATAGGTTATCTTAAATGTAATAGTTTTATAATTCTTTATTACATTATAAACTTAAATAATTTTCTTCTAGGTACAGTGAAGGTGAAATTCGATTTAATTTAATGGCCATTGTGTCTGACAGAAAAATGATATATGAACAGAAGATAGCAGAGTTACAAAGACAACTTGCAGAGGTTTGTGGCCATGTTTTTAAATACAAAGTTCTAGCTTGGTTATTTTCTCAGGAAAAGTATTTATATATAATTCTTTGTTGTATATATGTGTATATATATGTGATTACATACATATATATGTGTGTAATCAAGTGCTCTGAATGGTGGTTAAGAAAATACACACTCTGGATTCAGGTTGCCTAGATGTGGTTCCTGGCTTTGCCACTTAGTGGATATAGGAATTTGAGTATATTTCCTTGTGCCTCAGTTTCATCATGTAGCATAAAGATAATAAATAATCTCTACCTCATAAGATTGTCTTGAGGAGTAAATGAGGTATGGTATGTATATCACTTAAAATAATGACTAACAAATGGTAAATGCTAAATAAGTGTTAGGAATGGACTATTTTAACTATTTCCTGTGATTTCGTTAAATAATTAAGGAAGTTAATTCTCAAAGAGTTAATTAGGTACATTTAGAGTCACGTGGTCTTTACTAGTCTATGATTGAGTATCTTTCTGTAGTAAATGTCATTGGAGAAGAGATTTAGTAGACAAAGGTTATTTTACAATCCTTTGATCACATTTTCTTAAGAGTGTATTTAAGAAAATTTATTTTATAGTGTATTAGGAGATTATGGCAATAGAATATATTACAGTGTAGGTTGTTTTAGGTGAAAGTTCATATGTATTAGAATATAGAAATATGGAAGGAACTATTTCGGGGCTTTTATCCTTTAATGCTGCTATTAGGCTGGCATGCTGTTACCAGTATGAAGAGTAGATATTTGCAAATAATTGTACTGTGTTTATCATTTTAAAATATTCTGAACGTCAGCCGCAGTTATTAGGGTGTGCTGTTTCTTTTCCTTCCCCTAAGGAGGAGCCCATGGACACAGACCAGGGTAATAGTATGCTAAGTGCTCTTCAGTCAGAAGTTGCCAGAAATCAGATGCTTATTGAAGAAGAAGTGCAGAAATTAAAAAGATACAAGGTATGTTTTTAAAAATGTGTTCCTTTAATGTTTTACTATAGAGCAGTATATTTTGAGATGAAGGTATATTGAATGTCTGTTGGCTTTCCCTCTTATCATTGACCAGATTTCAAAATATTATGTTCATTCTCTGATACCCTACAAAGATAAGTGGTGAGATGTCTTTCAGTTTTATTTTTGTAAAATATTATTAGGAACAGAATTTTAACCTATTTTATTTTTTAATTCGCTGTTGTTGTTATTCTTTTTTTTTTCTTTCTTTCTTTTTTTTTTTTTTTTTTGACAGAGTCTTGCTCTGTTGCCAAAGCTGGAGTGCAGTAGTGCAATCTTGGCTCACTGCAACCTCCACCTCTCAGGTTCAAGCAGTTCTCCTGCCTCAGCCTCCTAAGAAGCTGGGATTACAGGCGTGTGCCACTATACCTGGCTAGGCTAATTTTTGTGTTTTCAGTAGAGATAGGGTTTTGCCATGTTGGCCAAACTGGTCTTGAACTCCTGACCTCATGTGATCCATCCACCTTGGCCTCCCAAAGTGTTTGGATTACAGACATGAGCCACTGTACCCAGCCTGTTATTCTTATTGATGCTTAAATTATCCTACCTTTGGCCATTGGGAGCCACTTCAGGCTGTCTCCTAAGTGTTTTCAACATAACCCCCTTAGTTTCTGATAGCTTTGTTTTCTTTCTTTTTTTAGATGGAGTCTTGCTTTGTTGCTCAAGCTGGAGTGCAGTGAGGCAATCTTGGCTCACTGCAACCCCTGCCTCCTGGGTTCAAGCAGTTCTCCTGCCTAAGCCTCCCAAGTAGCTGGAATTACAGGCCTGCGCCTCCACACCTGGCTAGTTTTTATATTTTTAGTGGAGATGGGATTTCACCATGTTGGCTAGGCTGGTCTTGAACTACTGGCCTCAAATGATCCTCCCTGGGCCTCCCAAAGTGCTGGGATTACAGGTGTGAGCCACCACGCCCAGCCAGCTTTCTTGCTTTCTAGTATAAGATGTTTCAGACTTTTCTTTTTTTGGAGACAGAGTTTTGCTCTGTTGCTCGGGCTGGAGTGCAGGGTACTATCTTGGCTCACTGCAACCTCTGCCTCCTAGGTTAAGGCAGTTCACCTGCCTCAGCCTCCCAAGTAGCTGGGATTACAGGCACCTGCCTCCATGCCTGGCTAATTTTTGAATTTTTAGTAGAGATGGGGTTTCGTCATGTTGTCAAGGCTGATTTCAAACTCCTGACCTCAAGTGATCTGTTTGTTTTGGCCTCCCAAAGGGCTGGGATTACAGGTGTGAGCTACCATGCCTGGCTTAGACTTTTTTTGTACATTTCTTGCTTAAACTTGGAATCAGCCATTTTGTAAAGAAACCCCTTGTTGAAAAGAAGGGATTTAGACACCACTATCTAGGCACTCAGGGTGCTCATTGCTGATGATTAATCATTGTTTCTAGGCCTTTTTAGAGCTACAAATACATTTTTGTTTGTTTCATATTTTATTTTTGAAAAGGAAATATATCATGTATTCATATTAATACTCAAATTTAGTATTCAAGGACTTTGTGCATAAGGAAGTTAAGAATTTCCATTTCTTCTATTAAGTTGAAAATCTTCGGTTCTTAACAAAATTGATGTAATTATTTGTTTTATGCCATATACATGTAGTATGTATATAATGTATGTGTGTACATATGTATATGTGTGTATGTAAAAAAGTCCAGAATAATAGTACCAATAGTATAATAACAAGTGAAAAGTTTTTTCTTAAGTTTGTCTTATTCCTTAGGATATATCCTATTTTGGATATATAATCAAATAACTGTATTTTAAATTCACTTAAAAACTTTTCCTGTTGATTTTGCTGTTAGATTTTTTAGTTAAAAATTCTGATTTAATTTTATTTAGTTGTATCAAGCATGTATGTAATTTAGAATCAAATATAAAGGTAAAGTTATTTTTAATAACGTCTTCTCTTTCACTTGCAATCCGTCCAATAACCTTTTTTCCAGAAAAGCGAAGAGTGGAGGAAACTGGATTTTGTGTTACTTTGGATGTGGAACATATATGTCATTTGTCATGTGTGTTATGAAAGTTAAAGGATTGTTTTTCATTTGAACCTCAGTGTAAGGCAAGAACTGTCCTTTTTGTTGCTCACCACAATGTCACGTGCTTTGCATCATACTTAACAGACAACAGATTATTGTTAAATCAGATAAATGGGCCTTAAATTAGTAGGATTTCTTCAGGTGGAAGTGATAGGGGCAGGCAGACTCTAGAATATTCCAGACAGGAAAAAGGGAGGGCCGACCTCATGGAGACAGGGAAGGAAGAAATAACCGCTTTACCAGTTATTTTCCATTCACATGATATTTTAAAAAGTAAATTACCCATCTTTATGTATACTTATGCAGAGTTATTATGTAATTAGCTAACTTTTAATATCTGCCCAAAAGAAAAGACAAACTAAGTTTCCATAACTTCCATAAAGTTTCCTGCTTTATTGTTTGGGAATGCTTTGTTTAGAAAAAGATAAGATGATTCTCATACTGCCTTAAAACAGACATGTGTTAAGGTTTAATTTAATTAACTGAAGGAACTCTAGTTAAAGGGGAAGTCAGAGAAGCCCAAATTTATACGAAGTAAAGAAACGTTGAAATGAATTTATAAGAGATGGAAATTTTCTATGGAAGAAGGGCATCAATTAAACCAGACAGAATATGTAATAGTTCAGTGACAGTGAAAGCCTAGAATCTCATAACTTGAGAGTACGTGCTCTAGGCAGTGCATAGTTTTCCACTGAAGTTTAGATTTTTTCCTGCAGTGTACTCCCTTTCGATCAAGAATAATCTGAAGGAAAGATTGTGCTTGACCACAAAATAAAGCTGGTCTCATTAGACTTTGCCTGATTATTTGCACAGGTGAAGTAGCAAGTGTTAATTTAGCATGTAGATCTTCTTTAGTTGTTTTTATAAATGACATTTTCGTAAGTAATCTTAGATTGGACTTTTGAAGGCCTCTGTTATTTGCTAAGTCAAGGGCAGGAAGCCATGCCCAAGAAACTCCCTCCACATGATTTATTGTTAATCTTTATTCTCAGTGGAAATGGAATCTCATGATTTCTAAAATTATTTTCTTATGAGAATGGATATTTTATACCATTTCTATTTTGAATTGGATGCAAAGAATAAAATACCAAAATTAGCAGAAATGTAGTTAGTGTGGATTGATGTTTGTTTTCTTTTCAGATTGAGAATATCAGAAGGAAGCATAATTATCTGCCTTTCATTATGGAATTGTTAAAGACTTTAGCAGAACACCAGCAGTTAATACCACTAGTAGAAAAGGTAAGTATTTCATTGGTAGATACTTAAATTAGGTTTAGATACTCCAAAAACATAAAATGTATTTTTTTTTTACATGAGTAGAGGTAAAATTTTTGGAAGCTTTTAAAATTTTTATTCTTTTGCTTTTGCCTCTTATTTTACATTCTGTAAGAATTAGTTCAACTGAGACTGTAAAACAAAAAATAAAGAATTACGCCACTGCTTTAGCCTTCCAGATTCTTAGTGTCAGGACCTCAGGTTATGCTGTATTAAATTAAATTTAAAACACTATTCTTTCTTTAAGCAAAAACAGATTTTTAATGCTAATAATTGAAATAATATTTTCCTAGTTTAGCAAAAATTTGAGTTGATATAACAGAATTTAGAAGTAGAATGGACATTGTTGGGTTTAAAAAAATACCTTGTGCTAGGAAATAGGTTTTCTTATTTCTAGTCTAGTATCCTTTCCACTGAGGGAAAACTCGTGTAAGTTAGTGAAAAATTCTGATTTCTATGATTTTTTTCCTAATATAAGTAACAATAAAATATTTGTTGAACAAATGAAATGCAGTTGAATTGTTTTTAAGTTCATACTGTAAATCAGTGTTTCTGAAAGTGAACATCAGTGGATATTCTTTAAAATACATGTTACCTGGCCCCTCCCCAGATATTCTGATATAGGGGAAGGATCTTTTAATAAGTTCCCCAAGTGATTCTAATGCAACTGGTCTGTGTACCACATTTTGAGAAACACTTTGAGAAGACACTACTAGGGAAATAAAATTTTGGACCATTAACTTAAAGACAAGAATACATGGTAGGTATATTTTTCTTATTGATTTTAAAATTTACAAAGCAAAGATACATTTCAACCAAGCTGTTTCATGTTATAAATTCTAAATAATATGAGATGTGAGCTAATGAGTTTTTTGTGCATATACCTTGTTGATTGAAACATGTGACCCAACTTTTAGCATTAAATGTAAAAGTTACTGCAGAAGACTGCTAAATCTCTTTTCCACTGTAGGTTTTTCTGTTCATGCATCTCAGGGTGTATTCCAAGATGGGAAATCATTATTAAAGTTTTAGATTAATACAGGATCCTGTGGTTCTCAAAATTGCTTGGCTAACAACAATACCTAGATATGATGTTCTTAACACTATCAAATATTTCTCTATTACAAATATTAACTATGTAATGTGCTAAATCATATGATACATCATATTTAGATAAATAAGGGACTCAGACAAATTTTAAATGTATAAATTTTGCATTAAAATTGGTCTGTGAACATAATATTTCATGTGCAAATTAGGAAGTAGAAGGACCACTGTTATTTGATTTTTAATTACACTTTATCCCCAGGTTTTTTTGAAAGCATAGTTAGAGGACAACAGCTTATCAGCTTAACATTAGAACCATTATTCCTTAGTTCACATTATTTTGTACACAAGGTGGCAGTGTATGAATACCTGATGTTAGTGGAACACCAACTCTGTTGTGTTTGCCTTCATTTTCTTAAGGAAAGTAGTTATTGACTTTCTAGTTGGTTATTTCTCTAAGCTGTTCTTTTATTAATATTCCAGAAGCAATATTGAGATAGATTTATTTCTTGTATGCATGCAATAACTGTTATTCTCTAAAGTACTGAAGGCATTCACACTCATTTAATTGGAATTATTGAAATGTTTTAAATTATTCATCAAACATTTATCTAGCTGCAAGGATATTCGAGGCACTCTGTTAAGGTCTAGGGATGTATACATAACTGAGACATATTATTTTCTCTTAAGCAACTCACGATTTGGGAAAGGAATAAATAAACAATTATGGTACTGTGCTAAATAGTATTATTTTGATAAGTGCCAAAAGCACTTATCAAAGTCAGGCTAAAGATTCCCAGCAAGCACAGGGTAGCTCCTAAATAGCTTTTATAGCCACTTAAAATTTCACACCCATAAAATTTTAAATATGTGGTTGGAATTAAATGCGTAATCTGTGGTAATATATTAGCTTCCTTTGCAAGAATATATTTTTGTTCATCTTATTTTGGAAAAAAATGATATGATGCCATATTAAAATATCATTTTCTGCGGATAATGCAAACTTTATAAAGCATGTTGAAAAACAGTTAGAATAGATTGATTCGATTTTATCATTGTATAAAATCTTTACCAGTGATAATTACTTAATAGTAATACTTATAAGAAAAATTACCTATAGAATTCAGAAATAGATAAGTTGGAATGGTAGATTTTTATTATATTTTGTTTTCAGGGAAACTAGGACAAAAGAACAAGGTGTGAGAAGGGCTAGAAGGAAAAAACAGAAAAGATGTGGCTGCACCATGCCGTGGTGCTACTATATGCTGAGACTCTCCAGGATCAGACTTTTGAGTAGCTGCAGCAGTTGCCTACAATCTATGATGGCATAAAAGTATTTCAGCTAAAATCTTTTTATTTGAAGAATGATAAATAAAGGGTGATTCTCCCTTGGGCATATGGCTATAATGAACTTGGTTGAGACTAATAAATGTTTTTGTTATATGAGAATTTTTAACTGATGAATTCATTGAATATACATTACATTAAATGTATATTCATTTAATGTAATTCATTGAATTCATTAATATATGATGAATTCATTGATGAATTCATTGAATATACATTACATTAAAAAACTGCGTAGGAGGTAATCTAAAAATATACGATTATAGAACTTTTTCTATTATGTACTAAATCTCTTTCGTAAAATATAAAATTGTCTACTTTAAGATTACATTTGTGAGACTTCTATTTATTCAGGTATATTTATGATTAAAAAATTTTTTTCTCCACATTTGTAATTATGTCTATCTTAAGTTTTTAACTACCAATAATCTACCATGATGTAAAATCATATATTCCATTGCTGTGGGAGAATTCAAAGCAACTTCACAATATTGAATTTTGTCCACATTTTACTGTGATTTTATGATTCAGTTGGTAATAAGTAAGCTTCAGATCTTTTTTATTTATTAATAGAAGTAAGGTAGAAGAATCAAGCTTATCACAATATCTACATTAATATCTATTAATACAGAATTATCTGATTTGAGTCAGTACTTTTTAATGTCTCACTGATACACTGTATAGAAGGAAAGTATTTTTAACAGTATGTATTTTTTCCATGCTGTATATAAATGTGATAGTTTTTTTTTTTTAATTTTTTAACAAAAGCAGAACAAAATACAGGCTTTGAATTTAAATCTTATATATGTTACTTATTAGGTGGTGCTTTTAGGCACTTATATACTTGCCTATAACCTCTTTCTAATCTGTAAACTGGGAATCATATCTACTTCACATTCTTGATAATTAAATGAGATCATATCTGTAAAGTATATAAATTAGTGCTCAATTAATGGTGATAATTATTTTTAATTTTAATAAATGTATGGACACTCTTCCTTATATGTGTTTGCTCATTTAATTATGTTGTAAAGTTTATATAAAAAAATAGTAAATTCATTTCTTGTTAATCCTACTAAACATTCTGTTAAGTATACTCAGAGATCAATAAGGAAAGAAGCACATACCTTATTTTAAATTATACCTAAAACCTAATTGAATTTTTATTTTTTGAGGAAAGAAAACTTTGTATGAGATGCAATACACGTATCAAATTACAAATAATGCTTGTTAACTGAAGACGTTCATGTTGGCAATTAATTTTATTATTTTTAATATGGCACGCAGACTATTTACTCTTATTCTAAGGCACAGCACTCAGTTTTATCATACTGTTAAAAAATAATTATACTACCTAATACATTACAAAAAGAGATTATAATTGTTCTAATTGCTCTATTTTTTATTTAAGGAAGTTTAAGAAAAAGTTGTGTAATGTAGAAGTCTAATTTATTGACTATTCCGAAGTGGCACAGTGGAAAGAATATTGTATTGTAGTACTCTAAAATCTTGCTTTTAGAAATGTCTTCTGAACAGCAGCAGAAGTGGCATCATCTGACAGTTTGCTAGAAATACAGAACCTCAGGCATTTTACTAAATCAGTCTGCATTTTAACAGGGTCCCTAGGTCATTGGTATGTACATTGAGAAGCAATGTTATACAGCATGTATCTTTGACCTGTATTGAGGATTTACTATATACTAGCTGTGGGACTTTGGTCAAGCTTGGTAACATCTATAAGCTGTGGCTTCTTTATTTGCTAAAGAATAAAACAGAATTACTGTGTTCAAGCTATGTAATTGTAATGAAGATCTGTTGAACTAGTGTGTGAAAACTCTTTTTTTTAGGTCATAAAAAGTTCATTGACACCAGGGATACATAATCCTTTAGTGACATTATGTTAAATTCACTTAAGCTGTTATGTTAAACTCATTTATTCACATATACAGAAACGAATGTGAGGCTTTTCTTATACTCAAGTGAATAGGAAATGGGCAAATATGTGTATACATATTGTTTTGGAATATTCATGAATGAGTTTGACTATGGAATAAGTAATTGTGTATTTTTAAATTATTACAATTATAATAATTCATTTCACCTTCAGATCGGAAAGAACTACAAACCAAACATGATCCTTTCTTAGGGCAAAGAATAACTATATAATTGTCCAGGAAAAGTTTGTTATAAGTTTCAAGTTCTGAAATACAATGTTTTAGAAAAGTTTGTTATAAGTCTCAAGTTATAAAATATAATGCTTTAGAAGTCTTATAAACAATGTATTTCAAGCCTTTCAGCTTGAGAATACCCTCTTAGGCACATTTTATTTTAATATAGTCTGAAACTGACTCGTAAAATTTTGTAACGTGCTATTTTTATTTTTAGGCAAAAGAAAAACAGAATGCAAAGAAAGCTCAGGAAACCAAATGAAGAGGATGTTTTGGGATGTGTACACATTTCTGCTTCTGCACTTATTTTCATGGAAATCATTATGTATAAAGAACTTTGAGCAACAACCTAATTGGCTCAGTGCACGTTTGGTGATAGTGCCTGTCTGTCTTGTCTTTAATGCATGGATTCATAAACTTCTTCCCTCCCTGCATCATGTGCATGTAGTGCATACTAAATGAAAGTAATGTTAAGAGTGCTTGCCCAGATTCCATTATTTGACATTGAATCTGAGAACTGTTTGTTTTCTGGATGTTTAACTACCTTAATGAAGCTAGAAAATGCACAAATGATAATCCTTATCTGTAATTTAAATACTTAAAATTTGTAATTGTCAGATCTTGATTAAACTGGATCTCTTATTTCTTCCCATGATTAATGGAAAAAAATCAGTATTTCTATCTTTGATATCGGTGTTTTGAGGATTTTAAAACTGAATTTTATCTGCTATACCAGTTATTTGAAAAAGTATGATTTTAATATAAATCATTTAAAAAGGACAAAGTAAAATTTCCAGTGATTTTTCATTACTGTCAGTAGAAAAGTAATAAACATCTCAATTTTATTTTAGTAAAATTTCTTCAAGTGTTTGAGGTTATTTGTTTATATATTAGAGAATTGTTTCAGGAAGGTCTGAGTATTATGCTTCAAAGCAGAATTTCAGGTTAAGAAGAAATTGTAAATCTTAAAGAGTGTTGCTGTTACTCTCAGTGGAATATTTTTTCAAGCTGTTAAGCTGTACATAAAAAATTGGAAGTTTGACAGTTCATGCTATCTGCTTTTTTTTAAAAGGTGGTAGTGCTGATGGATCTTTCTATGCCAATTTGAATAAGTTCGTACAGGCTGCAGTTTCCAAGAGTCATATACAATTTGCTCACAATTGATTTTTTAAAATTGTTTTTGGGAGTTGCTTTGTATAATATTCTTGCTTCTAATCTTCCTTTCCAAGTCAGACTTTAAAGAAAACTTTATAAAACTTTTGTTTTAAAGGAAGTAATCTACTTTTTTCTTTATCAGGAATATTTCTGAGGTTGATACATGACTTTTTACCATTTTATTATTTATTGTAAAATAAATTTAACATAACTTATTTTGTTAGGGAGAATGTGTATCCATCTTCCAATTTCAACATAGGAATTTTTAGAGATTGTTTTTAAGCTTTGTAATTGTGGTATTAAATAACTTAGAATTAATGGAGAGAAACTTGATGGGAAATTGATGGAAAAATTAATGAAATGTTTTTCATACATAATTTCAGTTGGAGGTAATGAAAAATCTGTAGTTTCTCAGTTATTTGTAGGTAAATATGTTTTGCTCTTGAAATAGTAATTATGGAGTGTTTTCAAAGCCATGATACAATTTTTAAAAATGGATTTTTAAGGAGGGCTCATCTTGATCCCATACATGTATTTCAGCTTAATTTTTATATCCTTTCCTATTGAGGCTTAAATTTTGTAAAGGAATGTGAGGATTATTGTGGTAAGTAATTATTGTGGTATTTAGTAATCAGTACGGTGTGATACTAACACTAGGATTGACAAATAAATCAATGGAATAGAAGAGAGAGCCTGAAAACAGATCAACATGGATATGATCACTTGATTTTGACAAAGGTGGCAAAACAATTTAACAGGGAAGGAAAGTCTTTTCAACAAAAGGAGCCAGAATAGAATAGCTGAATATCCACATAGAAAAAAATGAACAGTGACCCCCTACCTCACAAAAATGGCTTTGAGATGAATCATAGACCTAATGTAATGTTTTAAGAGTATGAAGCTTTCTAACTGAAAACATATGTGATTATTTTTGTGATTTGGGGGGTTAGCCAAAGATTTCTTAGGTCACAGAAAGCAGTAACCATAAAAGATCCAAAATTAGAGCTCATCAAAATTGTCATTGAAAATGTTAACAAGAGTAGTATCAAATGACATTTGAAAAATGGCTTTGTAAAACTATATTAATAAGTAGAAGGATTTTTTCCTATCAATCTAATAAAATTCCTTAATAGGAATTTCCATAGCTTAAGAATGGCTTATTTTATCTGCATCTTCTTTGATGATTGCAAATGCCTTGTGATACTTCATGATTACTCTGTCTGTGAATAAAAAAGTATGACTTGTCTTTGTCTGGGTGCTATATATTGCTGGTTTGAAACTAAGTCAGGAAGCTAGTGGGTAGAGAAAATGGAAGAATAAAGAGCAACCCAGAAATAGATGAATCTTATGTCGAAACTTTTCTTAGTGAATATTTTATAGAAAGTCTTGCTGTTTCTTTTCTAAAATTTTATGTAATTACTGGGTAGGTGAAGGCACTTCCATTCTATTTTATGCCTTTCAAAATAGCCAATTCTAAGGGATGTACTTCTGCTATTGTCAACAAAAAGCTTGGCAACAGCTGCGGCACTGGCTACTCTCACCTTATATGTTTAGTTCCCAAGATAGCTGCCCTTTCTGTAACAGCAGTCAGCTCGACTGTGCCAGTAGAATAGACAAATATTTGCTCGGGAATCACAACCATGGGGACTTGCTCCCCTAGTTAGGGCTGTGCTACATATTTTTGTTTATATTTTGGGTGTTACATGCAGATTAATACTTTCAATTAATCCTCCTAGTTGCCTATAACATTAACATTTCGAGATAGATTTAGATATTTTTTTTTCCTGTAGCAGGCTTTGTTTCTTTTATTTTACAAAAAAGGCTTTTAATGTATTCTCAAAAAAACATTTAGAGAAAACATAAGTAAAAATAAAATTTAAATTACTATAGTTCTACCAACAGGAATGAGCACATTAACATTTTGGTGTATTTAGTGATCCTTTTTCCTCATGTGTACACATATGTTTTTGTGTGTTAGTCTTGCTTGCCCTCTCCGTAGTCTGAAATCATTTTATATAGTTTATATTATTTTTAAACTTGATATACAGGTTTTCAGGAAACAAACTGCTCTAGCTATTTGAAGAGGAATGCAGATTTATATTGGGAATTTTGAAACTACCTAGTTTCTTACAAAATCATTGGAAGGTTTGGAGGAGTGGTTTCAAGTTTGAGTCTCCAGAAATGACTCCCATGCAAACATTACAGTATTAGTGTACCTAGGGAACTGCTCACCTTTGCAACTGTCAAGGGGTCCACTGTTGGAACTGTTGATCTTAGAACATGTTGCAGTTGTTGTGTTCCAGGAATGAGGAGCCTGCAGTAACACCCAATTGCTGCGCCCTGGAATGCAGAAAAGTTAAACCTTCTATGTCTAAATGCCTACGATAGGCAAACTGGATAGTTATATTTTTAGAGTGATGTTTCATTTTTTAGAGTGGTGTGAATTCCTGGATCAGTCAAACATGCACATTATTTAGTTTGTACTTTAGTACATTGTTAACTGGCCTAAATCCAATGACTGCAGGGTAAAGATTCACCATTTCTAGCATACTGGGCACTTTTTGTTTTTGACTTGATTACATTAACTTTTTGAAAACTCTTCAGTGATTTATTCAGCCTACATCTGTGTTGTTCTAGATGCTAGAGGATAGCATAACAGGATAAAGCCTCTGCTCTCATGATGAGACAGGTAAGTATATAATAAGACTTTTCAAATAGTAATATGAATGGTAAAGTAGGGAAAAGGGGTGGGAGGAGCTGAGGTTTGATAAGATGATCATGGAAGATCCCATTAACGAGATGAGCTTCAAGTAAAGACCTAAATGAAGAGAACTTTTTCTCTAGTACTGAACTAGCACTTTACAAGTGGATTGCCTATAGGCAAAATCAACGTGCAATAATTCAGAATATTAATTTGCCATTATGTTTGATGGTTAATTGGTTTTTGACTGTTGATCTGGAGTGTCAATATGAAAATAGGTTGATTAAAAGTTATGTATGGAAAAGTCTAGGACTACTGGTCTATGTACATTTTAGATTATTCTTACATTTTACATAATATGCTTGAACTGACCCTTTCTTATAGCAATGATAATATAATATTGAATAAACCATAAAACCAGTGGGGAAAGGCTCATGTAGGTATATTTTTTAAAAACATTTTGATTTCTCCCCAGACCCCCTTCATAACCATTAAGACTAAAACAGGCTGGGTGTGGTGGCTTATGCCTGTAATCCTAGCACTTCGGGAGGCTGAGGCAGGAGGATCTGTTAATCCCAGAAGTTCAAGCATAGTGTGAGCATGATGGCAAGACCCTGTCTCAAAAAAAAAAAAAAAATTAGCTGGGTATGGAGGTGGTACGTGGTACATGCCTGTAGTCCCAGATACCCAAACGGCTGAGGCTGGAAGGTGCCTTGAGCCCAGGAGTCCGAGAATGCAGTGAGTTGTAATCAGCCACTGCACTCCATCCTGGGTGAGAGAGTGACACCCTATCTCAGAACAAAACAAAACAAACAAAAACAATGAAATTAACTTGAAAATTTTAAAAATAATATAAATTTGGGAGAATATTTTATTATTTGGGGATAGAGAAAAGCTTCCTAAGCACCAAATAAAGTGCAAAAGAACCCAGAAGAGAAATACTTGACTGTATAAACATTAAAAATTTCTGTAAGGCAACAGACACCATAAAACGAAGAGAGAGCAAGCCAACAAATAAAACTTTGCTATACATAATATGCAATATGTGTATTACAAACATTAGACAAATTAGTGTAATACACAGAGCTCCTCTGTATATTATATATTTTATGCTCATATGAGTAATGTATTTATTGTGTAATCCTACAATAAAGCAATAAAATATGATTATGGGGTGTTCCCCATTAATGGATATCCTAACATTTTAGATATGTTTCATGTTAGCTTCACACCAATCTTATAAGGTAAGTATTAACTTCATTTTACAAATAATATTTAGTTTTTTCCTTCTATATAGTTTTTCCCGTTGAATCACACCATCCGTATCCTGGGTACTCAATGGGTGATCTGCAGACCAGCAGCAATGAGCATAACCTGAGAACTTGTTAGAAATGCAGAATCTGAAGTCCTGCCCCAGACCATTGGAATCAGAATCTGCATTTTAACAAGATGCCCAGTTGATTGAATTACATTTATGCACATTAAAATTTGACAAGTATAACCTCATTGGTTATTTTTATATTTATGGAAATACTATTGTCTTCATAATCAATAGGCATTGTGCTTTATTTTCTGAATTTAAAAATTTGGTTTTAGGACTTCTACAATTTGAGTAGCAAGATGCGAAAAGTGCAATCAATTACAAAAAGTTATTAAGAATAAAATGGAAGACTGTTCACAACAGGTCAAACATCATCCTAAGTACTTTTACACGTTAACCTTCACAGATATGAAATAAGTCACGTTATAACCGTTTTTCAGATGAGGGACACTAAGGCACAACAAAAAACAATGGGTAAGTTAGTTATGGTGTATTGGAATACTATGCGGTCATTGGAAAGAATATGAATGTCTATGTATTAACACTGAAGGATGTTTGTGATTTATTTTTAAGGAAAATGAAAGTATAAGTAACTTGCCCAAGTTCATACGGCTAGTAAGTAGTAGACCTACGATTCAAACTTGAACTCCTACTTGTACTTCTCTTTCACTTCTTCCCTCCCTCACTTCCTTCATTCCTTCCTCCCCCGCCCCACTTCCATCCTTCATCCTTCCCTCCTTTCTTCCTTTTTTATTTTTGAGACAGAGTCTCGCTATGTTGCCCAGGCTGGAGTGCAGTGGCACAATCTTGGCTCACCTCCACCTCCCAAGTTCAAGCGATTCTCCTGCCTCAGCCTCCTGAGTAGCTGGGATTACAGGTGCGCATCACCATGGCTGATTTTTGTATTTTCAGTAGAGACAGAGATTCACCATATTGGCCAGGCTGGTCTAGAACTCCTGGCCTCAAGTGATCTGCCCACCTTGGGCTCCCAAAGTGCTGGGATTATGGGCGTCAGCCACAGCACCCGGCCCTCCTTTCTTCTTTATAGCAATTTCTCGTAATGCTCACCTGCACACCTCCTTTATATACTTCCACCATTCTTCTTATAAAAATGATTCTTAGAGGTAAAAGTTTTATTATGGATAGAATTCTACAATGGAGATGTTTATGTGAGAAAACTATCTCTAGATTTATTAGAAACTTTGTAGGAGATATTGATGACCTTTGCTGAATTATTAAGGAATGCAGAGAGTAAGTGGTAACTATGAGCTCTGAGCTCCAGTGGCTCCCTGAGGGCTAGTAATTATAACGATTTTGATTAGAGGCTAACAAGGGTTCCAGGCTGGGCCTCCCAGGCTGTGTCTCCAAGTGAGGTTACCAAGGTCCAAGACCTGCCCTTTCAGTTTATGATTTGAGTACACTCATTGAAGGTGATAAGGACTTTGGGTAGTTAAGCCAACTTAATAAAACTTGCAGGAGAGTAATGTACACCTGAAAAACAATCTAATAATTTACTTTACAATTATAACTGCCAGCAGACCAGACATTTCTATCAGCCTATTGATACATTCTGTCCATGGTAGATAAACTTACCAAGGAAACCAAATGAAGACCAGAAGGTTGGCTGACTATAGAACTGTTCCAAAGGAAATTATTGTTGTGAAGAGATACTTGCTATGATAGCCTGTGACATGGTTTTCCATATTAGACACCAACTAAATCTGCCTGGTATATTACACACCTCCTTGATCAAAATGTTACTGCATGCTTCTGCTGCTAGAGACACAATGACAAAATTTTAAACTTCATAATTATCACTTTTCTGGTTGGCATTTCTCTGCTTCCTTTCTCATGTCAATAAGTGTTTTCAAATGTAATTTAAGTTTAAATTTATTTGATTTTAGTTTTTTTCCTATCTGGCCTTTTAGTGACATCTGGAGAGACTGCTTAATCTAATTTTTCAGACTGTCTCTAGATCAGGGGACTATTTCCTGTAACCTATGTAATGTCAGTGTGTGTGGAATCAATATTTCTATTCTAATAATGTCAATATGACCTTTCCTAATATCTTATCCCTGAAATAGTCTATACCTAACTTACACGTTTGGAATGCTCTGCACCCTTGGCACAATGGGAAGTTTTTCTCTTAGGGCACTCAGAATTGTTATTGGAGTGGCTCCATTGCTTATCCAGTGAACACCTTGGATGATGCAGTCACTCCTTCAGATTTCAGGCAGAAATTTACTTGAATTAATGTTTGTAATCTAAAACAATGGTGTGCTAACTTAAGTACCTTCATTACATCTTCCATGAGTAACTTGCTTACTCTAGCGTCTGTGGCCATTCTAAGAACTGTACGTTCTTGCCAGTTTTATCGAGGTTGGTAAACACAACTTCACAAATAAGACAGTGCACTTTGTGTATACTCTTTTATTCTAAAATAGTAACCCCATATTCTAGTAAGTTGGAGAACAGACTACTGGACTTGGACTTAGGTGACCTGGGATACTAGTCCTGCTATTCTATTAACTATTGTGTGGTCCTGGCTTATATTCTATTATCTGCTGAAATGCACTTTGTCCTTTCCTTTGTTATAATTTTCAAATAGCACTTATAGAGCAAACAGGTGGCTTTCACATCTGTTTATACAACTAAACCTTAAAACAAATATTAGTCTATTAAAGCTTCATTATATTAGACTCTTTCTTTTCTGGACCTCTCTTTTTCTCTTGTGATTGAGTCTAAACTTAAGAAATTAGGCTTATAAAACTTTTTTAAAAACACATTTGAAGTTTAGGAAAAGTTTGGTCATATTTCCTTAGCTATTTTGGCAACACTTTGGGAATGTATTTTCCCTCCGATAACAACTTCGTAAGCTCATAAATGTAATTTATACTATTGTCTTGGATGCAGCCTGTTTTGCTAATTTTAACCTCCAAGATGATATAGAGTATAAGCTAGTGTAAACAATATTTATTCTGACCAAGCAACTACAATTTGTTACCTAGTCATCTGTACACACACTCTTTATAGCTTCTTTCCAAGTGTATTCACAAAAAGGAAAATCAACTTTTTTCTGGATATGTCTTTAAATAAATATAGACAATTCTAGAGCCTAGTGATAGGATTACCATTCTAAAAGTTTTGAATGACATATTTTAGCATTGGTAAATATCAGGGGAGAAGGGCCGGGCGCGGTGGCTCAAGCCTGTAATCCCAGCACTTTGGGAGGCCGAGGCGGGCGGATCACGAGGTCAAGAGATCGAGACCATCCTGGCCAACATGGTGAAACCCCGTCTCTACTAAAAGTACAAAAAATTAGCT
>CAUYLZ010086389.1:0-20718 GCA_963573645.1 Pithecia hirsuta
GCCTGACCTGTCTTCCGCCCAAAGATACCATGGAGATTAGGCCCAGTCTTGTGCTTGCCTCCCTTTTCCACGGTGTGACATTGGGAACACTTCTGAATAAAAATCCTCTTGCCTTTCTCAACATCACCCATATTTAATTCTAAAAACGAAAGACCCAACTTAATAATTTTTCTTCAGGTAACAAATACAGCGTAAACTAATGACCATTCTAGTCCCTTAATTACCAATCCATTGATAATTTATGTCATTAAATACCAAGATGAATCTTCTTTTGCTTTAATACTCTTTATACCAAATACTCTTTCATACCAAAAACATTTTTTAGGAGCACCTCCTTAAAAACCTATTTTTGTGTGTATACGTGAAGGAAGGTTAAAACTCAAGCAAGCCAAGTGGGAACCTAATTCAAACTTCAGTTTCAGAAGATAAGGTCATCGTCACAATCACAGATATGAAGCTTAACAGCGAACATTAAGTCAAAATCACCACACCTGCAATTTTTAAGAAGGCCTAATCATTTAACCGTACTACAATGTAAAGCTATCTCTCCCTGAGGATAATGCAAAGCACAAGTGTTTAAAAAGCGGTCCTGGGGCCCATCGCGGTGGCTCACGCCTGTAATCCCAGCACTTTGGGAGGCTGGGGGTTGGGAGGGGGGTATCGCGAGGTCAGGAGATCGAAACCACGCTGGCTAGCACGGTGAAATTCTGTCTCTACTAAAATACGAAAAAAAAAAAAGGTCGGGCGCGGGGGCTCACGCCTATAATCCCAGCACTTTGGGAGGCCAAGGCAGGTGGATCACGAGGTCAAGAGATCGAGACCCTCCTGGTCAACACGGTGAAACCCTGTCTCTACTAAAAATACAAAAAATTAGCTGGGCATGGTGGCGCGCGCCCGTAGTCCCAGCTACTCGGAAGGCTGAGGCAGAATTGCCTGAACCCAGAAGGCGGAGGTTGCGGTGCGCCGAGATCGCGCCATCGCACTCTAGGCTGGGTAAGAAGAGAGAAACTCCATTATTTAAAAAAAAAAAAAAAGTAGCCGGGCCTGGTAGTGGACACCTGTAGTCCCAGCTACTCGGGAGGGTGAGGCAGGAGAATTGCTTGAACCCGGGAGGCGGAAGTCGCAGTGAGCCGACATCCTGCCACTGCAGCCTGGGTGACAGAGCGAGACTCCGTCTTCAAAAAAATAAAAATAAAAAGGCCTCATTGTTTCTACCTGTCCAGGTCACGGAGTAGCTTGACACTCAAACTTGTGAAATGGAGCGCAGGCGTAGGCTGCACGGCGTCCCCAAGACATCCCAACTCTCCTACCGGTGATTCCACCTAGGTGACCACGAGGTCACCCATCCAAGTCGGTTTCAAGGTGACTGATGAAACCCACGTTTCTAGGATGCCAGAACGATTGACAGAAAAAACATGAGCCCACGAAAAGAAACGACCCCTTATTAGAAGAGCAACAGCTTTTGCCCTCTAAAGCAGAACGTGAAACGCTACGCTTCGGCTTTCAGGGTGGGAAGTCTGGCCTATCATTTCCATAGCCCTTCAACAACCACGACGGAAGCGGCCGCGTCTTGCCGTCTCCAGTAACTGACCGAGAACATACCTGTTCTTAGTTAGGCCTCCGCCCCACCTCAAGCCGTTAATCGCCCGGCTCTCGTCTGACCACAGTCCAGGGTCCTCACTCCCGGCTTTCCCACCCCGCGCGGGCTCCCCTCAAAGGCTCCCCGCGTGGGTCTCGGTCGCTCGCGAGTGCGCGCCCCCCACAGCTCTGCCTCTAACCAGACGCGGCTTCCGCGACCCGCTCTCACCTTTTTCGTCGCTAGTGCAACAAAGGTTACCGCTCGGAAGCCGGACGTCCCACTCTCTAATTCCAAGGACACGCCGGTCCGCGCCTAAGTACCAGTGTAGGTGCAACCAAACTCGCTCCGCCCTCCCGCGCCCTGACGTACAGCCGAGCTGGCGGCTACGCAGTGACGTCGCCGCGCTTCATTGGCTCCAGTCCCAATGCCTGCGCCAAGGATCTGCGCGCGCATACCAGCGAGCAGGGTAGGATGTGCGGCGTGCGTGCCCTTCCTCTCGAGGCCTCTCTTGCCGGGCCGTTACGACAGGCCTTTGGTCGTACAACGTCGCACTGGTGCCGGGAGGGGTGACGTCACTCGCAGGCCTGTGTGCGATTGCGTGTGCTAGAGGGGCGGGGTGGGAGGGGCGGAGTCGGGTGGTGGTTTGGCGCGTTACGCTGCTAAAGTAACAGGCGTGGTGATGTAATGAGCTTTGGGCAGGGCGTTCCGCACGTCCAGGAGAA
Source organism: Pithecia hirsuta (assembly GCA_963573645.1). Taxonomy (NCBI): domain Eukaryota; kingdom Metazoa; phylum Chordata; class Mammalia; order Primates; family Pitheciidae; genus Pithecia; species Pithecia hirsuta. The sequence goes on from CAUYLZ010086389.1 coordinate 2,302, forward strand.
GACGCCCTAATACTGGCTCACCTAGAGGTCTCCTAGCTACCATCTCGTCAACAGGCGACCTTTACCCAGACTCTGTCATACTACCACGGCTGGCGCCAACAGCATCCCAAAGAGACAGCCTGGAGCCAGGAGTTACACGAGTTGAGCACTTGCTCGTGACCTTGTTCTAGTTCCACCTCTACTGTGTTACTTTCAGTCATCTTCTAGCTGTCCGCTTGTTGGACGCCCCAAGAACGGGGAAGGTGCTGCATTTACGGCAGAGACACTTATCCCTCTGGCCCCTGTCGGCGACTTTTCTGCCAACGCCCTCCTCCCCCTCATGTTCGTGTGCAGAAAGAACACGGAAGGTGTGTTGGCACCATCTAAGAAGAAACATGTTTAGATGATTAGCGAATTCTTGGAAATCTAGAGGATTTGCATCCTTTCTGACCTAGGTAAATGTCATGTTCAAGTAAGCTTATGCATGAGGTCTTATTAGAAATAAAGGGGATGGCCAGGCGTGGTGGCTCACGCCTGTAATCCAAGCACTTTGGAGGCCAAGGCAGGCGGATCACCTGAGGTCGGGAGTTGAAGACCAGCCTGACCAATAGGGTGAAACCCCGTCTTTAAAAGAAAAGAAAAAAAAAAGAAAGAAAGAAATAAAGGTGTTAATACCACAGCTTTTAGTTGTTATAGTTATAATTTAAAACTAGATCCCCTTCCTGACATGCTCAGTTCTGTCACTGGTTTTCTTCTTGACTCCTTTACCCCTCAAATTCTGGCTCCATGTTCTGATTAATTTTCCTCCTTTCTTGTATTCTGTCCCCCCCACTCCCCCGCCTTGTATTCTATCTGGCACTACCGTATTCAGTCAAGTGTTTGTTTATTGGCCGGACAAGGTGGTTCACACCTGTAATCCCAGGACTTTGGGAGGCTGAACCAGGCGAATCACTTGAGATCAGGAGTTTGAGACCAGCCTGGCAATATGATGAAACCTCGTCTCTACTAAAAATACAAAACTTAGCCGGGCATGCGCCTGTAATCCCAGCTACTCTCGAGGCTGAGACGGGAGAACCGCTTGAACGCGACAGGAAGAGATTGCAGTGAGTTGAGATCGTGCCATTGCACTCCCGCCTGGGAGGCAGAGTGAAACTCGGTCTCAAAAAAAAAAAAAAAAGCGTTTATTATCTAGGTACCTGGAGTATTATAAATCAGTGAGGACTCTTTCTGGCGGAACTTACATTCTGGGATTCTTTTTCCCATCCTGCAACTTAAGTAATAGATACAAGGAAACCTTTATCTTAGATCACTTCCAAACCACTGGTCTTCTTATTTCTGCTCCAATCCTCCATCTCCCTGTATGACTGGAGTACTTTTATTGTTTTTGAACCGTGTCCTGACTTCCAGTTCCCTTCTAATTTCACACACTACAACCACAGTCTTCCTATACAACAGAACCGAAATCACCACACTTATTCAAAACCTTTTGTGCTTTTTGGAGGGGACAAAGATAGTGAGCATTTTGGGTGTACTCCTTAAGTAGGATCATTTGGCAAACTATTGAAAGTTTTTAAAGACCAAGCTTAGCAACACGTTGAAGATTCAGCATATCCTTATGAAGCCAGGTCCTGATATTGCCCCTCATACCCCTCTAAGGACAATGTTGTCCTTAAGTGGTTAACTGTTCTATCATCAGAAGTTACTAGTCTCTGTTCATAAAGGAGTTGACTGATGAGGTTTCATGTGCTGACACTACAGATCATATAGATGTGCCAATTAAGTCAGTTAGCCAAGTGAATGGATTGAAGCCATTTTAAATTTATTTTCATGAGAAGAATAGAAAACAGGAAGTTTTTTTTTAACTAAGGAAATTGTGGATAAAGAGTTGTTATTGACATTAATGGGAAGATGAAGAGACAGAACAACCACAAAAATGAGTAGTTAGCACCTTCCTGTAGTAAAGCAGATACCATAAATTTTGTGTTATATATGTATTCAAGGGATTCATGATACTTAAAATTTACTTGAGGTACCTAAGAGAATTAGTTGAAAACAACAATAACATTCTGCAAGCTGCTTTGTTTCATATTCATTTCTGTTATATCTACTCCCCCACCTTCATCTTATCACTTAGGATGGATAGTGGCTGGTAAGAGGTAGAACTATTATAAAACAAATGCTTTCGAGTTCTCCTTCCAACAACATAGCAGATAACATACAGTAGTCCCTCCTTATCCACGGGTTGCTTTCCAGTTTCGGTTACCTGCAGTCAACTGCAGTCAGAAAATATTACAATATTTTGAAGAGAAAGACCATATTTACATTTTTATTACAGTATATTGTTATAACTGTTCTACTTCATCATTATTATTAATCTTTTACTGTACCTTATAAATTAAACTATATCATAGTTATATATATACCATATAGGCAAAACCACAGTCCAGCCATACATCACTTAACAATAGGGATATATTCTGACAGATGTGATGTTAGCTAATTTTGTTGTTGTGAACATTGTAGAGTGTACTTACACAATCCTGGATGGTATAGCCTCCACATGGTTTGGCTTTGTGTCTCCATTCAAATCTCATCTTGAATTCTAATCCCCACATGTCAAGGGAGAGACCTGGTGGGAGGTGATTGGATCATAGGCATAGTTTCCTCCATGCTGTTCTCGTGGTAGTGATGGAGTTCTCACGAGATCTGGTTTTTTGATAAAGGTCTGGCATTTCCCCTGTGTTCTCTCTTCTGCCACCATGTAAGATGTGCCTTTTTCCCCTTCTGCCATGATTATTAGTTTCCTGAGGCCTCTCTAGCCTACTGCTTCTAGGTTAGAAACCTGTGCAGCATGATACTGTACAAAATACCGTAGGCAATTGCAATGCAATGACAAGTATTTGTGTACCAAAACATAGAAAAGGTACAGTTAAAAAAAAAAAAAGGTTGGGCGCAGTGAGTCACACCTGTGATCCCAGCTACTCAGGAGGCTGAGGTAGGAGAATCGCTTGAATGTGGGAGATGGAGGTTGCAGCAGGCTGAGATCATACCACTGCACTCTAGCCTGGGCGACAAAGCAAGATTCTTCATCTCAAAAAAAAAAAAAAAAAAAAAAAAAAAACAACTACACCTACTTCTTAGTAATTCAGGCCCCTCCCATAATCCTAACTTTGTGACCTTTCATTAGTTTGTCAAGGGTGGTTTTTGGTCCCTGAACAAGTAGGGGGTTAGTTTTGGGAAGGAAGGACCTATTATTGTGGTTGTCTTATAGTTAAACTATAAATTCCTCTCATAGTTAGCTTGGCCTATGCCCAGGAATGAACCTACAGCTTGTGAAGTTAGAAGCAAGATGGAAATAGCTATGTCAGATTTCTTGGACTTTCACCATTTTTGCAAATGCAGTTTCAGTGACACTGGGAGCAACATGCATCCATGTCTGTTCAGTGGGTTAGAGCAGGGGTCCTCAACCACTATAGGTCTGTGGCCCAGTCTGTGACCTTTTAAGAACCGGGCCATGTAGGAGGAGGTGAGTGGGGGTGAGCAAAAGAAGCTTCATCTGTATTTACAGCCACTCCCCTTCTCTCACATTACTGCCTGAGCTCTGCCTCCTGTCAGATCAGTGGTGGCATTAGATTCTCATAGGAACGCTAGCTCTATTGTGAACTGTGCATGCAAGGGATCTAGGTTGCATGCTCCCTATGAGAATCTAATGCCTGATGATCTGTCACTATCTCCCACCACCCCCACATGGGACCATCTAGATGCAAGAAAACAAGCTCGGAGCTCCCACTGATTCTACGTTATGGTGAGTTGTATAATTATTTCACTATATATTATAATGTAGTAATAACAGAAATAAAGTGCACAATGAATGTAATGTGTTTGAATCATTCTGAAATCATCCTCTTCCGTGCCCTGGTCCATGGAAAAATTGTCTTCCATGAAATTGGTTCCTGATACCAGAAAGGTTGGGGACTGCTGGGGTAGAGGACATGGAGTGGAAGACTTGAGAAGGAAGAGAATAAGGTTCTATGCCAGACTGGCTGGCATAGAAGACATTTCATATTACAATCACTGTTTTTGTGTGCATTTTATTCCTCACTACTATACATATCATTGACAATGCTAAGTACTTTTTTGAAGTATCTAGGCTTTGTAGATATTCAGTACCTGATATGTATGTTAAAAGTGAAAGTAGAGGTCGTAAAATAATATAGTTTTAAAATATCTTTTCGTTAAAATTCCTTATGAGATGTTGTTTGCAGGGAGAATGGCCAAACCACCTCTTGAGTAGTACACATTATGTTTGTGCACTGTTTCTGGGAGGAGAGAGGAAAAGGAAGTGCAAAGAGCTCATGCCAGTGTCCACAGTGAGGCAAGATTAACCATTGTTCCTTACTTCTGTACATTTTATTTTACTTTATCTGTGTATGTAAAGGATAAACAACACCTAACTTACATCATCTAGTCTTTCTAGACGTTAAAGAGGTTGTTGACAAAAGTAGGGTTAGTAAATGAGTGTGTTTATACATTGTTTTAAAATTTGCAGAAAAGATTGTCTTCTGAAAAGTTAAGCATTACTGACCACTGAGTTGATGGAGATGGGAAGGGTTCTAGGCCAGAATGTTCATATTTTAAAGACTCTTTCAAATTATAACTATTCTTACATGTGTGCAGTTTATTCAAGACTGCTGTGCATAGTGGACAAATTAACTTCTTACGTATGTTAAATGTAGAGGTAGTAAAATATCACTTTTTGCTAAAATTCATAGGAAATATTGGCTTTTGAAAATGGAATTGTTACATCACTTCTGTGAGCAGTATAGTATTGTCTGTACTTGTTCAGTGGTTTAGAGGAGATAGGAGGGAAGGAATTGTAAAAAGGTAATAGGCTAGTGTGTTCATACTCGCACATTGTCAGGAACTGTTTTTTTCTGTATGTTTTGTGCATTTTGTTTTGCTGTGTGTATAGTGTATATAATGGACAAATGAGTCTGAATTTTACAACATCCAATCTCTAGATGTTAAAGAGGTTGCCAGTGTATGCAAAGTACTTAGTAGAATTAGCACATTTTGTACACTTTGGGTTGAAATTCATAGGCAAGCTTGTCTTCTGTAAATGACTTTTGGATATGAATTTGTTCAACCATCTCTAAGCATTACACATCCTTATGTTTGTCCACTGGATTGAAGGCAGAGAGAAGTGAGGATGGAATGGTTCAAGGCCAAAGTCGTCATATTTAGAAGATCTCTCAGATTGTGACCCTTGTAATGTGTTTTCAGTTTAACTGCTGTGTATACAGTAGACAGGTTGATATGAAATATCTAGTCTTTGTAGGTATTCAGATGTGCCTGATGTTTTAAAAGTAGAAATAGAATAACAATTTTTATAAATAGCTTTTAAAAATTAATGGAAAATACTGGGTTTGGAAGTATAATAGAATTGTTAAAGCACCTCTGTGAACAGTGTACTCTCTGTATTATTCATTGGGTTGAGGGAGGTGGGAAGAAATTTGGAAAGGTGTTTTGCTAGTGTGTACTAAAACATTTCAGCTTATCTATTGCTCTATATATTATGTTTATTTAACTTTTCTGTACTGTAAATATTGTGTATGTACTGGACAAGCGAGTCTTAATTTTATAATACCTAATCTCTGGATATTAAAGAGGCTGCCAATGTGTGACAAAAATAGTAGGCCAGGCGCGGTGGCTCACACCTGTAATCCCAGCACTTTGGGAGGCTGAGGCGGGCAGATCACGAGGTCAGGAGTACGAGACCAGCCTGGCCAACATAGTGAAACCCTGTCTCTACTAAAAATACAAAAATTAGCTGAGTGTGGTGGCTGGCACCTGTAATCCCAGCTACTCAGGAGGCTGAGGCAGGAGAATCACTTCAACTTGGGAGGTGGAGGTTGCAGTGAGCTGAGATCATGCCATTGTACTCCAGCTGGAGTGACAGTACGAGACTCCAACTCAAAAAAAAAAAAAGGAAAGAAAAAAAAAAAAGAATTAGTAAACTAACATATTTTGTTAAAAAAAAAAACCCACAAAACAAAAAAAATTGAACATGCTTGGAGTTTGGCATTCTCTGTCATCACGTAAGGGCAGATTCATTAGCTTTCACAATCAGCAGAGTTAAGGGAAAGGCTGACCTCTTAGTTGGGGAGCATGACTATGACAATGTCTAAAGAGAAGGCTGCACCTCCCTTGCATGGAGGTAGAATGAGTGAATAACACATTTAGAATGTAATTTCTAACTAGTTTCCATGTAACCTAGGGAAACTGGGTACAAAGCTATGAAAATTACACAAAACTCTATGAGTGCAATCAAAACCTCAAATTTTTATACTGGAGAGTTGGATCTTCCAAAGTTTATTATTTGGAATTCCAGTCCAATGATCTACTCTATGATAAAAAGTGTGTATACTGTATCTCCCTCACCTTGGACATTCCCAATTGCATTACATATTAAAGGTTAAAGAGAACCCAGTGATCAAGTCATGTAACTGACATTGTTGCTCTATTTCTCCAGTGTTATTTCACCATGTAAACTTTTACCTCCTGTCATACTTAATGTAACTAGTGCTGTGCAGAATGCAGTTTGGAAAAAAATTCTCTGACTTTAAACCAGAATAGTTTTAAAGAGTTATAACCAAATTTCATGTTGGTCATAAAATTAAAATAAATATTCACAAAATACTTAAGTTCCTCATGAACTTCCACAATAGACCATGTTTAAAATCTGCCTCTTGGCACATTAAATGAATTGACTTGCATATGGGAGTTAGCCAAACTCTTAGAGAACACACTCCAGAAATGAACATTTGGGGCTCTATAATAAGTAATAGCAAGCCATCCTTTCTTGCTGTAAGTAGAACTCACCAGTTGCTAATTAACGCCATTGCTAGATCTTTAGTAAAACAGTTTTATCTGCATGAAAGAAATAGTTATGTTTCTTAGTCAGAAGGTTAAAAGTAAGGAAACAATTCAATTTGTAATTTGTACATGTGGAGAGTTTTGGCTTTCATCTTTTCGCTTATTTTCTTTACATGTTTACATAAAGGAACAAAGTCCATATACTTTTAAGATAATATAGATTGTAACGCTGTCCATCCCTCAATTAACTGGGTGTTTGAGTTTTGTATTTTCTACCTAATGCTATTATGTACAAAAATTTACATAAATGGACAGTGTTCTCATATTTATTTTATTACGATACTATAATTTGTATGGTCATTAATTATTGATCATTTGAGTTCTTTCCAGCTTTTCATTTGTTTTGGTGAAACAGTGATGATGTAAACTTTGTTGTACACATTGCTTTTTATGATTTTGGAAAATTTCCTTGGAGTATAATCTGAAGGTGAGAGATTAAAGACTATACATTTTTCTAGTTCTAATATTTTATTGCCAAATTGTTAAACTTTTCAAGAAGTCAGAACATCATCTTTTCTGGGTTCCTCTAACCAGATACGAACTTCAATTCCTGAAAACATAAACCTCATTAACAAGGTCCTTGTGGCTTAATCTAGAAAACAGAATCCAGCAATATGAAGGAAATTCTGTTATATTTTTTAGTTTCTTGCAAGTAGCTGGGTTTTGAAGGGAAGAATGAGTATGTCAATTATAGAAATAATAGGAATCATGGCCATAGAATTGGTGTTTCATCCCTGAATGCTCCTTCTCCCTGAGGTCTTTATGGTCTTCTAGAATTGATTTATGGAAACGCTTGTGTGCACCAGTTTTCGAAAAAGAGTTCTTAAGCTCCAGCAGGTTGGTGTGAGGCTTGGCCACTGCAGCTCTAGGAATCCAACCAAGAATAGGTCTTGTTTCTTCGTTGTTTTCCATGTTCAAGACCAACTCTTCTTCTGGCTTACTTAAAAAATGTTCTAAAGTGAAAGCTTCTGTGTCTCGTTTATTTTGTAAAATACTAGGTTTACTAAGGCTAATAGGGTTTGGACCCATATTATACTGATCACGTAGGGGAGATTTAAGATTTTCGTAGTGAATCCAGTCGTTTGGTTTATAGTAAGGTGTGGGATGGGTTTTTAATGACAGCTGTCTCCAGTATAAATCTTCTGTGTTTTTAGTATCTGTGATTTTTGGAAATGGCTTTATGTCATAAGTGCTGGTCAGATCTTTTGTTGGGTAAAAAGATGGGAGTTCATAGGGAGACAACAAGCTCTGTTCTTCTATAATCTTCTCTTCAATATCCTGGTTTTTATGGGTCATACCGGCTGGTGTGTTATCACTAAGTGCCATCATTTCTTTAGAACTGGGTACAAAGGTATGAAAATTACACAAAACTCTAGGAGTACAATCTGGACAAGAACGTGGTCTTTCCTGGACAATAGCCTCCAGAGAACGCCGGTTCTGAATTAATCGGGCAATTCGTCCTTCCAAGGGTCTGGGAGGTTTTAAGACAGGATGGAATTTTTCTTGCTGTAGTTGTGGGGTAAAAAGGAGAAAAAAATTAATCAGGGATATTGCCACAAGTGGTAGGTCAAAAGTCATACCCATTTTCACTGTCTGAGTACACATGAGATGGGTGTAGAAGTGTACATTGCAACACTCTTTGATATGAATTTAAAGAAATTTGGGTCCAAATACATTTTCCTCCTTTACTGGTTTTAGCAAATGTGAAAAGGGCATGTTTTTTATTTGGCTATACAGAACTCTTCTATGTGGCAACTCTGCTTTTAAATTTCAAAGATATAAAGGAATCACTGGAATAAAACTTCTGTCCATCACTAAGAGATGGCATTAGCAGTGTGTGCAGTTATTTAATCTCAGTGAAAGGCTCCTTTCTTAGGCCAGAGCCAGTGCCCTTAAACCTTGGCTGAATCAGAATCATCTTCAGAGCTGGCATGAAATTTCTAAGCTCCTAAGACCCTCCAAGATTGTGAGTCAGAAGGTTTGTAGTGGGCGATAGGAAGCTGAGTTTTCAACAAGCATCTCAGGTGATGGTGAGGCTGGAGATTTACTATGCTTTGAGAAACGCTGGTCTGAGGTGTCATATCTGTGCTTCTTTTTAAGTTGTTTTATAAATATGAACTCGATTATGTCTGGTAACTGCAAAAGTAGTGAGTGTATTTACAGTGCCATTAATAGATACATGCTGGGTGGCGGGAGGAGGATGGAGTTGACTGGGAAGGGGCGTGAGGAGAGAACTTTCTGGAATGATAATATTCTATGTTTTGATAGGGGTTTGGGTTACAAAGGTGTATGTCAAAACTCAGTAATGTACATTTAAGATTTGTACAATTGCACTGAACTTCATTTCACCTTAAAGAAAAAAAATGCAAACAAACATTGAACTCTGGTTGATCATATATATACATGCTGAATGTTTAGGAGGGAAGTATACTAATGTCTGCAATTTAATCTAAAATGCATACAAATAATATATTTTTATTACTTCTGGAGGATGGATAGAGGGATAGAAAGACTGATGGATGGTTAGAGAGATGGAAAGATGGATAGATTATGTGATAAAACAAGCATAGTAAAATGTTAGTGGTAGAATCTAGGTGGTGAGTATATGGGTGTTAATTATAAAATTATTTTTACTTTTCTGTATGTTTCAAACATTTTATAATAATATGTTAAAATAAAAAAACTACAAAAGAATGTATGTATAATGACGATAGAATTGACAGCAGAGATAACACAAATGAGAATGGTGAGAAAATAATCACTGTAGCTTGGACTTAAAAAAACAGACTTAGGGACATTCTCTGGGAAGCTAATGTGTTCATAGTAGGAGAATTTCCATACTGAGGTAACAAATTTGTTACAGTTTGAGTAATCAACTTTGAGTAAATACTATGATAAAAAGAAAAAACTCCAGCTCTTTGACGTGCTTTGTTAAATTTGTCATAAAAATTATCATACTGTTCTTTGACCAGTAGTATCATACATATTCCTGTGAGCAAGAAGCAGTTTTTACTGCTTTTATTTTATACTACTACAATAAAATATTTCATACATTTTTTTATTACCACTAAAACATGTTTTCCTAGTCTGTTCTTTATGATTTAGTCAGAAACCAGCAAGATTCACTAAAGCTTTCTTTTAAAGTTCCAGTTATCTTAGGTATATTTTATCTTGTTATTCATAAATATTTAAGAGTTGATTTGCTTGCACAATGATTTCACATACATTTGGCAAACATCTTATATATAATGAAATATGTATTTTGTACATACCATACAGGATCGAATCTCTGGAAATCTGGACAGTTGAACACATCTGACAACATGTGTCATGTGTTCATATAATATTTTCTTTCTTTTTTTTTTTTTAAGAGATAGGGTTTCTCCATGTTGGCCAGGCTGGTCTTGAACTCCTGACCTCAGTTGATCCACCCACCTCGGCCTCCCAAAGTGCTGGGATTACAGGCGTGAGCCACTGCGCCCAGCCCATATAATATTTTCTATCCTTAGAGAATGTTCATTGCCAAGTTAAACATAAAAATCAATAAAAATCCTTTAGTCAATTATACAGCACAGTCTATAAAACTGCTCCTGGTGTTATGATTTTACATCACCTTAGGAAATGATGAAGCTAATGTAAAATGAGTATGTTCAGCTCAGTTTTTATTTTATTATTTTTATTTATTTTTGAGATGGAGTCTCGCTGTGTCACCTAGGCTGGAGTACAGTGGCACAACCTCAGCTCACTGCAACCTCTGTCTCCCAGGTTCAAGCGATTCTCCCCACTTAGCCTCCTGAGTAGCTGGGACCACAGGCATGCACCACCATGCCCGGCTAATTTTTGTATTTTTAGTAGACACAGGGTTTCACCATGTTGGCCAGGCTGGTCTTAAACTCCAGACCTCAGGAGATCCAACCGCTTCAGCCTCCTGAAGTGCTGGAATTATAGGCGTGAGCCACCTCACCTGGCCTTCAGTTCCCATCACCCCCAGATGGAGTTTTGCTCTTAAGCCCAGGCTAGAGTGAAGTGGCGCCATCTCGGCTCACTGCAACCTCCACCCCACTCCCCGGGGTTCAAGCGATTCTCCTGCCTCAGCCTCCTGAGTAGCTAGGATTAGAGGCGCCCGCCATCACGCCTGGCTAATTTTTGTATTTTTAGTAGAGATGGGGATCTCACAACGTTGGTGAGACCTGGCTGGTCTCGAACTCCTGACCTCAGGTGATCCACCTGCCTCAGTCTCCCAAAGTGCTAGGATTACAGGTGTGAGCCACCATGCCTGGCCCAGCTCAGTTTTTAGTGTTCAAATTGAAATAATCTTGCAGTTGTTTTTCCATGTGTTTTTCATAATTGACATCTTTTTAAAATGTTAATTTTGTTTTCAAAATTTGTAGTTGTAGAGAATAAAATTTAGGCCGCAAATAAAACAACACATATGCAAACTATTAGGTCATTTCAGGTCATTTACATAATTAAGCCAACAGATTATACCTTTGCTCCTTAAAGGGCTTATTTCTTCCAGGCCATTTCACACAATCAATTAAAAAGTCTCTGTTGATATCTACAAGAATGTATTGGCTTTTAATTGTAATTCAGGCAGCTCTCAATTATTCTGAATATCAGGAGGAAGCCTTTATCTCTTCAAAAGCCATGGAAATGTACAAGATATATAAATATGCAAAGGGTCTGGTGGGGTGGCTCATGCCTGTAATCCCAGCACTCTGGGAGGCCGAGGCAGGTGGATCACGAGGTCAGGAGATCAAGACCATCCCGGCCAACATGGTGGAACCCTGTCTCTACTAAAGATACAAAAATTAGCTGGATGCAGTGTTGCGTGCCTGTAATCCCAGCTATGAGGGAGGCTGAGGCACGAGAATTGCTTGAACCCAGGAGGCAGAGGTTGCAGTGAGCTGAGATTGCACCACTGCACTCCAGCCTGGCAGTAGAGCAAGACTCTGTCTCAAACACACACGCACGCCTGCGCGCACGTGCGCGCGCGCACACACACACACACACACAGGCAAAGATCTCATTAAATTAGTTAAATTCTTTCGTAAACTGCTTCTTTTGGAAGTTATTTCAGCAAAAGTAGCATACTAGAAAATCTGTTAAAAAAAAAAAAGGCACTCTGAAGAAGAAAATAAATCTTGCTTGTTTTTCCAAATAGCAGACAAGGCATTCAAACCAGTTCAGATCAGCTCAGAATTCACTTCTAAAATGAGTTTAAATTTCCCTTTGCTAGTTTGGTTGCCAATACCCATGACACAAAAAGTGGCAAAGCAAGAAGCCCAGTTCTCTCCCCACAAATAACTGAGAGTTGACTGCAATTACTTACAGGCTGTGGGTCAAATTCTATCTGTCCCGATAACTCTGCTACCACCTTTTCATGGTAATCATCCAATTCAAGGGGGTCCATGGGCCCCAGACCTTAAATGAAACATCATCTTATTATTTTGTTAGGGTAAACGAAAAAAGGCACTTAAGTTACCCTTTATAGGAAAACTTACCCATTCCCTTTGTAATACAATTAGAACCAATAAAATGAAAAACAACCCTACCTCCCAGCTACCCATGAAGAAAAATTTAGCACCCACCTTAATTCCTATTACTTAGGATTTAAATACTTAGATTGACAAACAGGCAAAAATATGAGAAGATAAAAGCTTGTCATAGCATTTGTTAAATATTACAATTTTGTTCTAATTTTTACTTGTATGAAAGTGAACTCATACCTGTAAAATCATGAGTGTACGAAGTGAGCCAGTGGGACCGCTCCAGATTTCTCTGTATGTTGGCTTCTTTTGCAGAGCAAACAGGGTCCCACGAATTTAAAGAAGTATTAGGAGCGAAAGTTTTTGGAGGTTTTGGGTAGAATACTGGCTTATTTTTCTCAACACCTCTAGGAAACTAAAATATGAGCATAAAAATTACTGCTGTTAATGTCATCTAGTAGAATAAGAGCTGATTCATCATCTCAGCAGGAAAGAGGCAAAGGAAATTCCAGGCTGAAGTCAGATACTGCTTTTTTCTGGCATTAATAACTAGTTAATTACTAATTGCTATAATTGGAACCATATGTAGAGTTAAACAAAATATTCTATCAAATAAATGGTAAGGTCTTTTCTAAAGTCTTTTGCCGTAGCAGGGACTTTGATAATGTGTATTGAAGGAATGTCCCTGAATACTCTACTTCCAGTGAAATTTTATTAGAAATACAAAGGGCTCTGAGCTGCTCTTTTGGCTAAGTTTAGTCAAAATTGTGTGCCTTCTACTTTTCCTTCCATGCCTGAAATGAAACCATTTGATGTCTTTTATGAATTTCCAATGAAATTTAAATCATTCAAATTCAAATAACATTTTCATTCTTCAGAAATAACTATAGCGTTTTATTTTATATTTTCAAAAGGGCTATGCATGTAAACATAAGTGAATAAATGAGTTTCATTGCAGTGTTTTTGGTTACTTAGAAATTCACCTTTTCTCAGTATCTCTCTTATGTGTGATACTTAATATTTACTGAGCACCTGTATGTGCACAGTAGCGTCTGGAAACAAGCAGGGATCTAAAAGAAATCTTGCCATCCAGGAACATATCGGCTGGTAGGGGAGATAAAGCTTGAAACACAAATCACAAGAAGATTTTAAAAAAGTAATCCTTCATCATAAAAGGAGTAAAGACACTTTTTTTTCCTCTCCAGAGACAGGGTCTCACTCTGCCACCCAGGCTAGAGTGCAGTAGCACAGGCATAGCTCACTGAAACCTCTAACCCCCGGGTTCAAGTGATCCTCTGGCTTCAGACTCTTTGACAGCCAGGGCTACAGGCCTGCACCACCACTCCTGGCGTTTTGTTTAAAAAATACCTTTTGTAGAGAGCGGGTCTCATCATGTTGCCCAGGCTGGTCTTAAACTCTGGACCTCAAATGATCCTCTTACTTCATCCTCTCAAGCATTACGATTATAGACATGAGCTACTGTGCTCGAACATGAGACAAAATTATTTGAAAGTTCAAAGGAGATAAAGAAGATCGGGAGGTTGGGGAAGGATAACACGGGGAGAAATGCCAGATTAGGTGACGGTGGGGGGGAGAGAGGCAGCAAACCACCTTTCCATGTAAGTACCTATGCAACAACCCTGCATGATCTGCACATGTACCTCAGAACCTAAAGTACAATTAAAAAAAAAAAAAAAAAAGAAAGTTCAAAGGAGGGAGAGACTGAATACAGCTGAATGGGGAAGTGGAGCTAGGAAACAGCGAGGGAGGGAGGAGACAAGAGGGCATGTCATGTTATACGCAGAAACTGGGCCTTGAATGACGTGCAGAGATGTGACGGCCAAAGGAATAGCAGGAGCAGAGGTATGGATAGTGGTGGCAAGTGTAGAACTGGCATTTCTTAGACATTACACTGCTGGGCACCCTCACAGCCAGGCCCACCCTTAACACTTGCAGGGGCTGGGATGAAAGTACCAATGGAAGTCCATATTCCATTTGCCTCATTAGTTTAATTTAGAAATCAAATAAATAAATGTTAAATAAAATATGTTTCATTCACCTGCTTTGACAAAATATCTTTGGAACAACCTGGAAGACCAGGTTCAAATTTGGACTTCTTGGACTACTTTGAGTTCTGCAGTGGGACAGGGTGGCTCAGGAAGAGCCAGCTGCTGGCCCCCAGCCTCAGCACCCTGACTGCTTTCTTTACCTGCTCCATTTACCCATCACCCTACTTCTAGCAAACAGGCATGCAGTCATGTCTTGGCCACTCCTTTGGCCATGAGGTATATACCAGCTTTGCAGCACTGTCAATGCTTGGGAGGATGGACTTGAGGAAGAAACCCAAAGGGCCTAGGATTGGGTTCAAAGCCATTTGGTAAGGGAATTCATGGTTTGAGATCATGGTCAGGGGAGGGAGACAGGGGAGCATGGGCTCGAGATGAACATATCCTCTTGCTCCACAGAAAGGGCCACAACCAGAAGAAGGCCAGAACTGGGCCCTCTAAAGTATGGGGCCTTCTAAAATTCCTGGGTCTCAGGGTTATGCTATTCATAGCAACCCTGTGAGATTGGAGTGATGTCTATTTTACATATAGAGTACTCATGGTAAAGGGCACGGCTACCCCTATAAACCTTTAACAAATATATGGCTTACTTATTCAGGGAGAAAGAAAGCCCTTTTTGATCTCATCTTTTTCATTATTTGCAGAGCCAGCTTACTTGGAAATAAGAAAGACTTTTTTTTTGAGACAGAGTCTCACTCTGTCACCCAGGCTGGAGTCCAGTGGTATGATCTTGGCTCACTGCAACCTCTAACTCCTGGGTTCAAGCGATTCTCCTGCCTCAGCCTCCCAAGTAGCTGGAACTATAGATGTGGGCCATCGTGCCCAGCTCATTTTTGTACTTTTAGTAGAGACAGGGGTTTCACCATCGTTGGCCAGGCTGGTCTCGAACTCCTGACCTCAGGTGATTCGCCTACCTCAGCCTCCCAAAGTGCTGGGATTACTGGCATAAGCCACCATGCCTGGCCAAGAAGGACTTTTAAAAAAATATTGTTTTATGGGACTGAATTAATCTTGTGTCTTACACTGGTTGAACTAACAACAGAGACATACTGAAATGCATTCAAGGGCATGGGAAAGGAAATAACCAATGTGAAATTTTATTGTAGCCTGTGATGTCTTAAGAAGGGGCTAAAGAACCAGGAAACATTTGAGAGGGGAACTGGTCAGTTTTCAGTATGTTAAGCGGATGTTATTCTGAGAGGATAGTCAGAAAGGGGTGGTAGAAATCAATCACTCCAAAGGGATTTATTGGCTCAATATACATACTAAAGGCAGGGTAGAGTTTGTATCTGATATGGAAGATAAGCCCAAGGCAGAAAGGAATTCTAGTTCCTGTGATGTTAGTTTCCAGACAGACACTCCAGTCTACAAAGAAGTGATATTAGCTGTTTTGAATTTGGACTATGTTCTTAGAGGAATAGTACTGTATAAATTGTGGTTGCATTCCCAGCATAGCTCATATAATCTGTGTAACTCATAACCTCTTTAATAAACATTTACCGAATGCCTATTACATGCAAAACCATGTACAAGGTTCTGAGAGTTCTGTGCTAGGCACTAAAACTCCATAAATTGTCACTAAAATAACATGGTTATATTAAATGAAACAAAAAAAGCAAACAGAATTTTTTGTTTTATTTTAGTCTTGAATGATGAGGCTTAACCAGGTAAAATAGGGGAGGTTAAAAGGTTTACTGTGGAGACCACATTGCCATTTAGAGAGACTTCAGCATTTGGGAATACTGGTTCTTAATTAGATCATATTTTAATTAACTCTATTGTATTAGCACCATTTTTACACTAACAGGTTATGATGAGGCACTTTGTTCATTTACATTTGGAATGAAGAGACAGAGATGGAGAGAGGGAACAAATAAGAGACTGGCAGAGAGAATTATTTTTGGCATCTAGTCAGGGCTTAGGAAAGAGAGAGGGCTGAAGGGAGAAGAGGACGCCTGGCTGGATAACAGTGCTGCCTGAGATGGAATGGCAGGAACATCGGGGGTGTGAGACAGAAGATGAGGAGAGAGACAGTTTCCCATTCTGGGCACCTTGACTGTCAATGGGCCCGAGCAGGTAGGAGGGGGTGCAGGGTGGTGTCGTCCACAGAAAGGTGCACTGTCGGCATCCAGGTATTTGGTAAGATGACTCCTTTCTAAAGGAGTCAGATCACCAAATTCATTAGGGCCACTTAAGGATGGGTGTGGAGTACGGATGCTACACTGGAGAGAAAACTGTCCCTGAAATGAGGAAAGTATCTCTACGATGGGGATGGGCATTTTAGATTGGAAAGATGGCAGGTGGATCAAGAAGAAAAACTGCTCCCCTTTGAAGGGGAGATATTGGTGAGCTGTCTTTCAAGGGGAAGCCAAGGGTCTATTCAAATATTTAGATTTGCAGAAAACTGGGTTGTAATGAACACTGTGTTATTCTCAGTGAGGCTTTGAAAATGGTATTGTTAAAAACATTTCAAAAAGTCCAAGGTAAGGAGATTTTTGGCACTTGACTTTTGTGATTATATCTCATCTGATCAAAAAATGATTACGAGGTAAATTTCATCCTAAACACTATTCTCATATCCTAAAAACTAAGGCTAGACATTCAAGTTCTTGAGAAATAGGACAAGAGTCTTCAGTCACTTGAGTAAGCAATGACATAAACGGCCCAGAAGAATCAAGTATTAAAACCTATTTAGGGGCCGCACGCAGTGGATCACACCTGTAATCCCAGCAATTTGAGGGGCCGAGGAGGGAGGATCACTTGAGGCCAAGAGTTTGAGAGCAGCCTGGACAACGTGGTGAACCCCTGTCTCTACTAAAAATACAAAAACTAGCTGGGCATAGTAGTGCATGCCTGTGGGCCTAGCTACTTTGGAGACTGAGGTAGGAGAATCACTTGAACCCGGGAGGCAGAGGCTGTGGTAAGCCGAGATAATGCCACTGCATTTCATCCTGGGTGACAGAGCAAGATTCTCTCCCAAAACGAAAATAAAACCTATTTATGTTTGCCAATTGTAAAAGAAAAAGGAATGTTGATTGGTTTGGTAATGGATGGAAATGGTCAGGGAGAAGAGATCTCAGTGGGAAGAGAAGGGTAGCAGGAGAGGCCCCAAATAGAGTGATAAGTGCAATGATCACTAATGACTCTAGTGGGGAAAACTGGGCCAGTGCAAAGAGACAAAGCTAGGGCAGCTCTGGGGTTTGGGTAGGAAAGGAGTGCCTGATCTCAGTAGCTGCTGAAGGCATAGCTGCTGCATCCACATGCATGTGAAAGGAGGAGGGAAAAATGACATTTAACGCACTCTGTTAACATGAAGCCCTGGGTCTTAATTTTTAAAACGTTAACGTTCTTATGTGAAATATTCTCCCTTCCAAGGTTACTCATTTCTTTATGTTGCTAGGTGAGCAAAGTATTATAACTATTGGAATAACAATAATGATAGCAGCTAACATTTATTATGAGCTTATGATGTACAAATATAGTGCTGGGTGCTTCTGTATATATTTCATTCTCAGGACGGCACTATCAGGTATATTTTATTATTATTCCTGCTTTATATATGAGGAAACTAAGGTACTGAAGGATTAAGTATGTTACCCAGGTCACAGAACTGGTAAATGTTACAGCAATATATTATACATATTTTCTTACTGGCTTGGATAGAAAGTACTAACATATGTTTCCTGGAGTTTTCTGTTTTGCAGGTAGGTGATGCATTTTTGGACCTGCTTATCAGGTCAGTAGTGTCCCTCCTCCTTCCCTGGGTAGAGTAGGAGGAGAGAGAAAACTATTATCCCATGTGGAGAAATAGGAACACTTTTACACTGTTGGTGGGAGTGTAAATTAGTTCAACCATTGTGGAAGACAGTGTGGCGATTCCTCAAGGACCTAGAAATCAAAATTCCATTTGACCCAGCAATCCCATTACTGGGTATATATCCAAAGGA
>CAUYLZ010086391.1:0-19198 GCA_963573645.1 Pithecia hirsuta
CGTCCTCCTGCTCCAGCCTGCATCTCTGCCCTAGAACCCATGATGGGTGTATTAGGATGGGCCTGTCCCTTTCACCTGCCATGGGTCTCCTAGGATGGGGCTGTCCCTTTCACTTGCTGAGACGTGCAGGATGGGAAGAGCCCCGGGGCCCTCACCGCAGCTTCTCCTGCCTTCCTCTGCTGCTCCTTAGCAGGAAACATGCCAGAGTGTTCCTGAGCCATCCACTCACCAACTGCACCCCTCTCTTTATTTTTCAGCCTTGAAAAGATCTTTTGAGGTCGAGGAGGTCGAGACACCCAATTCCACCCCACCCCGGAGGGTCCAGACTCCCCTGCTCCGAGCCACTGTGGCCAGCTCCACCCAGAAATTCCAGGACCTGGGCGTGAAGAACTCAGAGCCCGCAGCCCGCCATGTGGACTCCCTAAGCCAGCGCTCCCCTAAGGCGTCCCTGCGGAGGGTGGAGCTCTCGGGCCCCAAGGTGGCCGAGCCGGTATCCCGGCGCACTGAGCTGTCCATTGACATCTCGTCCAAGCAGGTGGAGAACGCCGGGGCCATCGGGCCGTCCCGGTTTGGGCTCAAGAGGGCCGAGGTGTTGGGCCACAAGACACCGGAGCCGGCCCCTCGGAGGACGGAGCTCACCATCGTCAAAGCACAGGAGTCAGCCCACCGGAGGATGGAGCCCCCCGCCTCCAAGCTCCCTGAGGTGCCCTCTGCCCCTGCCACTGACGCAGCCCCCAAGAGGGTGGAGATCCAGATGCCCAAGCCTGCTGAGGCGCCCACCGCCCCCAGCCCAGCCCAGACCCTGGAGAATTCAGAGCCCGCCCCCGTGTCTCAGCTGCAGAGCAGGCTGGAGCCCAAGCCCCAGCCCCCTGTGGCTGAGGCTACATCCTGGAGCCAGGAGGGTGAGTCCCAGAGCACGGGGTCTTGGATATTGCGGTTATGGGGGACCAGGTTGCTGGCTTTGCCGTAGAATCTTGGAGGAAGAAGCTGGATATGGGTAGGGGGGTGCTCCCCTGGAGACCCAGAAAGACCAGAATGCATGGGGATGGGGGTCTGCAATCTCAGGGGAGGTAGCTGTGGTTCTCTCTGCCTGATGGGGACATGCCAAGATGCCCCAAGTGGGACTTGAGTGAGAGTTTGGAAAGATTCTCTGGGTTTCAAGGAGCCTCCTTTATTGGTCACCATGGGCCACCATGGGCCACCATGGGCCATGGTAGGACCTCTGTCTGCTGTGTGTCCCAGGAGGGCCTGGGAGGCTTGGAGAATGAGGAGCCACATAGGAACCATGGCAGGCTTGTGCAGGGGTGTGGGACAGGGTGGGGTTGAGACCCCTGGATGGGCTCTCACATTCCGGTGGCTCCTGCTCGAGGAACTGCAGGCTGCCTGGCCGTGTCCAGCAGAGGTCGAGGGCTCAGTGAAGGGAGGAGGGACATATACCTCTTGCAGCAGACATCGGAGCTCGTGGCCTGGTCCTCCTCCTCCCCTAGGAGGGATGGTTGTGGCAGAGGGAGGGGAACATGAGGAGCACCTTAGCCAGCAGGACAAGATTCTCAGGGCACTGGGAAGGGGTGCCCAGACCAGGGGACTTCGTGATAGCTGCACACAGCTTTATTTGGTGGTGCCCTTCTGAAGAGGGGAGAGAGGACCGGGGCTCTGGCCATGTCCTCAGAGGGCTCAAGCTTGGAGCCGTGTGACGTGGAGCTTACGGGCAGGGGATTGGTGGCAGTCCCGCAGGACACGGCCTGTTTGGAAATGCCAGGCTGTGGGACATGGTTGGGTTCCTTCTCAGAAGCGTGCCCCCAGGCTCCAGCAGGGATCATGTGTTAAGGTGCCAGCTGGGTTAGAAGACCCTCGAGAACCAGGTTCGATTCTGGGCGCAGGACTCAGAACTCCAGTAATGTGTTCAGTAACCGTTCTTTGGGCTGGGTGAACAGCACGGTTTAGGTTTTTGATTTACCTTTTTCTTCTTCTTATTTCTAATTGTGGTGAAATACACAACCTAAAATGTGCAATTTTAGCCACCTTGCAGTGTACATGTCAGTGGCATTCAGTACATTCAGCCCTTCATCCATCTCTGGGACCCTGTTCATCCTCCCAAATGGATCTCCGTTCCCGTCAGACCAAGCTCCCCATCCCCCTCCCCCAGGCGCTGGCAGCCACCATCCTACTTTCTGTCTTTATTATGAAATAATTTGACCATTCTAGGAACCTTGTATGGGTGGAAAAATAAAATAATTGCCCATTTTGTGTCTGGCTCATTTCACTCAGCATGACGTCCTCAAGTTCATCCGTGCTGTAGCGTGGGGTGGAATTTCCTTCCTTTTAAAGGCTGATAATATTCTTTTGTGTGATGCAACTGTGCCGTGTAGCTGTTCTTCCATCGCTGGACCCTTACGTTGTTTCCATCTCTCTCTAAGTCTCTGCTTTCCATCTTCTTTGGCTTTTCTTTGATTTTTTTGAGATAGTCTTGCTCTGTCTTCCAGGCTGGAGTGCAGTGGCGTGATCACTGCTCACTGCAACCTCTGCCCCCTGGGCTCAAGTGATCCCCCAGCCTCAGCCTCCCAAGTACCTAGGACCACAGGTTGCATGCCACCATGCCTGGCTAATTTTTAAGATTTTTTGTAGAGATGGGTTCTCACTAGGTTGCCCAGGCTGGTCTCAAACTCCCTGGCTCAAATGAGCCGCCTGCCTCGGCCTCCCAAAGTGCTGGGATTATAGGCACGAGCCACCATGCCCAACCTTTTTTTTTGGTTTTTCTTTTTGAATGAGAATTCTCCAGTGGTCAGTGGGCTTGGGGGTGGGAGCACGTGGGGCCTGGAGAGGGTGTGGATCGGGGGAGACCGGTGCTCCTCGTGCTTTCATGCTGTGGAGCTTACATTTGTCCTGGCAGGTCTGAGGCCTGGGACTCTGCATTTCCTACAGAGGGGGCATCGGAACACACTGAGTCGCCAGAGGCTAGCAGGCCTTGGAAGGTCCTTTCAAGCCCTTGGTGTGTGAGTCCGTGTTCCCTCTCTAAGCTTGACCCTGCAGAGCCACCCTGCCCCACCCACCCAGTCTTGGTGACAGCCTGCCGGTGGTGTGGTGTCAGGACAAAGGCATGGGCAGTTTGCAGAGTGGCAGGAGCCTGCTTCCTCCCCAGCCTTCTCTTGGTTCGGGACCTTTGTTTGACGGGCCGGATACACCCTCCTGGGTTGATGTGTTCACACTCAGCTGAGTCAAACAGGATGTGGCTGGGGAGGCGGTTGTCACCGGGCCATCTAAATCTTGGTGATGGCTGGCGCTGGATGCACAGGGACATGGTCCTGGCTCTGGGGGACAGGTTGGGGGATGTCTGTGGGGATGTACAAGACCATCCTCCTCTAGGGGCAGACACAGCTCAGCCCCTAAATTGTGCCAGAGACCGTGCCAGGAGCCAGGCCCAGGGACATGTCCTGCAGACCGTGCTTTCTGGAGCTCACTGAGCCGTGAGCAGGATGTTGGGACACAAGGAGTGCCCAGGGAGCATCCCCAGCAGTGGAAGTGCAATTTCATCAGGCCAGGAGGGGAGGGGGAGGCAGGCCACGTGGAGGCAGCAGTGCTCAGAGCTGGCCAGAGCCTGGAGCGCTGCGGGGACTGTGGCTTTCTCCATGGAACAAGGTGTACAGTTGGAGCCTGGGCATGGGAGAAAACCGTC
Source organism: Pithecia hirsuta (assembly GCA_963573645.1). Classification (NCBI taxonomy): domain Eukaryota; kingdom Metazoa; phylum Chordata; class Mammalia; order Primates; family Pitheciidae; genus Pithecia; species Pithecia hirsuta. Next base: position 3,674 of record CAUYLZ010086391.1, read on the forward strand.
AGCATCTCAGACCCCCTGACAGAGACTGCAGGTGGGAGTCTAGCTTGCGTGGAGAGGTCCGTGGGCTGGGCTGAGGGTCCTGAGGGCCTAAGCAGGTCCGGGTGGAGGAAAGGCAGGGAGAGACGAGGGCAGGGCCTTCCCGATGGAGGGGTGATCCTGAAATCCAATGGGAGTGGCTTCTCAGGGGGCCCAGGCCTGAGCCCCACTAGCTCCTCCTCCGAGGCACCACCTGCTTGCTTCTCCATCCTCCCTGTCTCCGTCATGACCTTTCTGGACACAGATCCAACTGTCTTCAACTCAACTTCCTGCCCATCCCCTTCTGCCCCTCCATGCGGGGCTGGATTGGGAGCTCTCTCAGCCTCTACATGCACTGCTCTGACCAATCTCGGAGGCCCCCCTGCCCCCTGAGCACCAGCTGGTACAATGGGGAAAAGAATCAGGGAGGAAGGGAGTTCCGTGCCCTCTGAGCAGATGCCCAGCCCCTTGGCTTCTGCCTCCGGGAGGGCGTCTATGCTGTGGTTTGTCTCCACCCCAGAGCTGTGGGTACAGGGCAGGGTCTCCTGGGGCCCCAGCTGAGTTACTCCCAGACTGACTTTCCCAAAGCACAGCACTGTGGAGATCTCTTCCCTGCTTACTCCCCGTAGGCCCCTCCACTGTTGATTAGTTCTCCTGCTCAGCTCACACCTCTGCCTCCTAGTTTCTCCTGCTTTGGTCTTCCCCTGGTCTCCCGCACCTTTCCTCACAACCTCTTTGCCCTGACCTCCTAACCTTAATCTGCTTCTCTTTACATCACTGCCTTGTTGAACTCCTATGCATCCCTCAAAACCCCGTTCAAATACGTTGTGTTTGGCTTGGGTTATAAATGATTTGTGTATAAATTTTCTTCTGCTAGACTTTTTTTTTCAATATGAAAATAGTTTTTCAGATTACAAAAAGTAATTGAGTACCTTTTTTTTTTAAATGCAGGAAGTACAGAAATAAGAAAGAACCTAAAATTTACCTGTAAGCCAACAATATCCATGTTTAAGGTTTTGCTGCATAGCATAGTCTTCAGAATTCCTTCCATGCCCCCACTAGATCCTGAGGGTGGGGCTGTTGTCTTGTTTTTTTTTTTTTTTTTGAGACGGAGTCTTGCTCTGTCGCCCACAGGCTGGAGTGCAGTAACGTGATCTCAGCTCACTGCAACCTCTGCCTCTGCCTCTGCCTCTGCCTCTGCCTCCTGGGTTCAAGCAATTCTCTGGCTTCAGCCTCCCAAGTAGCTGAGGCTACAGGCGCCCACCACCATGCCCAGCTAATTTTTGTATTTTTAATAGAGACGGGGTTTCACCATATTGGCCAGGCTGGTCTTGAACTCCTGACCTCATGATCTGCCTGCCTCGGCCTCCCAAAGTGTTGGGATTACAGGTGTGAGCCATCACGCCCAGCCTGTCTTGGTTTTTATAAAGAATCCCATAAGGGGCCAGGTGCAGTGGCTCATTCCTGGAAATGCAGCACTTTGGGAGGCCAAGGCAGGCAGATTTGCTTGAGACCAGGAATTTGCGACCAGCTTGGGCAACATAGAGAAACTCTGTCTTTACAAAAAAGTACGAAAAATTAGTGAGGTGTGATAACATGTGCTTGTAGTCCCAGTTACCCAGGAGGCTGAGGTGGGAGGACCACCTAAGCGTGGGAAGCTGAGGCTGAGATTGTGCCACTGCACTCTAGCCTAGGTGACGGAGTGAGACCCTGTCTCAAAAAAAAAAAAAAAATAATCCCTTAAGGTACCAGGTAAGTGACTTGGACATAATAGGTATGCCATGAAATTATGCTGAAGGAATGACCCACTGGTGGTGAAATGGGGACAGCCTCTTGCGGCTCTCATAGGCAGATGCAGCGATCCCCATGGGGCAGCCCTAGGGACCAAGCGAAAACTTTCCTGGTCAACTCTACCCCCAGGGCACCAGGTCTCTCCTCGGGACGTCATGCTGGAGGGCCCAGTGAGTGGGTGCTGGCTTCAGTGTGGGGGTTCTGGAAGGGCCAGCATTTCCGGAGGGAGTGTGGGCACTAGATGGTTGAAGGGGAGGGAGAGGAAGAGAGTGGCTGCAGAGGGCAGAGGCCTCCCTACCCGCTCCTCCGCACCAGGGTCTGGTGAGGTCTGAGCTCTGTGCTGGTGCGGCAGGCCCTTGGGTTCCGAGGTTCTGGCCCTGCCCCTGGACTTGCCACCCTCCTTGCTGTCCTCCCCTAGAAGGGCCTCATCCTTCGGGGTCATCCCTGGTCCTCCCAGGCTCTGGGTGGGGACGGCCTTGCCTCCTCTCTTGGGTCCCTGCTCTTCCCCTGCCCTCCCCTCCACCGTGGGTGCCTCTGGGCAGGGCGGGGCTGGGCTGCAGCACCCAAGACTGAGCCTGTAAGGGCGGGCTGCTGGCTCAGTCTCCCCCCACCAGAGTTTCCCTCCTCCACCTCCTCAGCCACCCCAGCCAAGTTTCCCCAGGGCTGCCTTATAAGGCGGGTACTCAGCGCTCGTCCATGGGTCTGGTTCTCTGCCTTCTTGGGTTGCTCACTGGGGGCACGAGGGAGGCCAGGCCCAGTGCCCAGCTCAGTTCTGGGCATGTCCTGGCTCTGCCCCATGGGCCAACTGGTTCTGAACCATCACTCCAGCCCTCCCAACCTCAATTTCTTGGTATGTCAAAAAGCCATCTGTAGAGATGGCTGGGGGCTGAGCTCTCGTGTATCCAGCCATCCCCAAGAACCAAGAAGGGAGTCCTTGGTGCTGGGGCCGCTTGTGAATGGGTGTGAAATTGGGGCGGGGTAGACGTGGCAGCATGCCTCAGTAGTTTGCCTGTGATGGAGAGGGTCTGGAAATCTTTGTCGTGTGGGTGGAGCACTGAGGAGCTGGGAGTCAGGCCCCTAGAGCCGATGATGGTGGGTGCGGCTCGTTGCATACTTCCTCCACACCAGGGCTGGTGTTCCAGGGACAGAACAGGGAGGAATCTCAGTTCAGAGAGCAGCAGCTGCCAGGATAGTGTTGAGTTATAGGGTTAATCAAAGCACAGGACTCCCTGGAACTGCCCAGCACAGAGCAGCGAAGAGGAGGCTTTGGTGAAAGTGGGGTTGGAGCTGAGTCTTGAGGGGTGGCTGGGCATCAGCCTGCAAGGGAGGAACTCCTACTGGGCCCCAGAAGTTCCTGGGTGGGGATCAGGGACTGTGAAGTTGGGGAGAGGGTGACCACTGTATGGTATAGGAAGGGCCCCAGGCTCCACAAAGGCCCCACAGACAGCGCAGCTCCTGGCCCCTTGTTTACAGGACACCCACAGATGCTCTGAATCTATCCCCAGACTGTGGACTCCCTGAGGGCAAGGTCTGTAAGTCCATCCAATACCAGGTTTAAGGCAGGGGGCCTTGGTGAGCGTTGAGGGACTCAGTGGTGTCTGATGAAGTGGTGAGCTTGGATTGTGTCATGCGTCGGGCCCTGAGCCCACAGGATTTTTCTGTGTGGGGTCACGTGCTTCTGTTTCTGGAGGGTTAAAGGCCAGGTGTCCAGAAGGCACGGATGTTTCTGTTGGGCTCTCTCATCCGGAAGGCTCTGCTGCTCCCACCTCCTCCTGTTTTCCTGAGCTGCTTCCAGGGGGCACCTGAGTCCCCTTTTACTTTGGGATTGGGTCTCTTTCTCTTTCCTCTTCATGGTTTTTTTTTTTTTTTTTGAGACGAAGTTTCGCTCTTGTTGCCTAGGCTGGAGTACAATGGTGCGATCTCGGCTCACTGCAACCTCCTGGATTCAAGCAATTCTCCTGCCTCAGCCTCCTGAGTAGCAGGGATTACAGGCATGAGCTACCACACCCAGCTAATTTTGTATTTTTAGTAGAGACGGGGTTTCACCATACTGGTCAGGCTGGTTTTGAACTCCCAACCCCAGGTGATCTGCCCTCCTCGGCCTCCCAAAGTGCTGGGATTACAGGCATGAGCCACCGCGCCTGGTCCTTTCCTTCTAAGAACAAGTACCCTCCTTCTAGCTGTCCCTGGAGTTGCTCAGACCTAGGTCTGAAGCAGGAAGTCCCCCATGTGCTGGGGGAACAGGAGGACCAATGGGGGAGGAGCGGCCAGGCCGTGTGTGTCTCCTTCATGGGGGGATGGGGTGGGGCCAGAGGACAGAGCCTGGCTCCAGGGCCCAGGAAGGGAACCCCTCCCCTCCCTGGCCTGCCCAGCTGCCTGCCAAGCCCTGTGCAGTGGTGAGAGGAAAGGAGGGCCGGTCCGGGAATGCAGCGGTCCGGGAATGCAGCGGGAGCCGAGCAGCTGCAGAATACCTTAAATAGAGCACGCAGCTGTGGAGAAGGGTGGGGCGGGGAGGCAGGCGCTGGGGGCGGTGTCTCTGCTCCGCCCCCTGCAGCCCTGTGGCCCTGACCACCCAGTCTGGCCCCAGGATGGAGCCCCGGCCCCCAGACACATGGCACTGGGTGAGGCCTCCTCTAGGCACTTGTCCCAGGAAGCCAGAGCAGCTGCCAGAAGAGAGAGGAGCTGTGTCTGCACCCGCAGCCTCCCAGGCCCAGGACAGCTGCTGGGATTGAGGGTCTGCACAATGGTGAGCCTGTCCCGAGGGGCACACCCCGGCCAGATAGCCACGCTCTGTGTGGTGTGGACAGAGGGCACATTCAACCCCGGAGGAGCACACTCAGACTCCCTGCCCAGGGCCCCGAAGTGTGGGCAGTCCCTGACCAGACCCTGGATTCCAGCAGACGGCCTGAGAGGATGCGCTGTGGTCCACCCTGACCCACTGCATCACCGGGGGCCTCATGTCTGAGAGCGGCAGGGAGGCGCTTCCTCGGTTGGACTCCGCTTCCTCTCCAGGATTTTCTGTGGGTTTGAAAGTGACCCTCTCCCCCATAGTCCAGGAAGTGCCTGGGGTTTGCGTTGTAACTGACAGGCCAGAGTAGCCCATGGCCAGGCCTGAGCTTCCTTTCCATTCTCTCCAAATGCGGAGCCCAGGAAGGGGTTCATCGGAGATGCTCTGATTAGGTTAGGAGAGGCATGGAGCTGCCCCCGCCCTGTCCCCCAACCCTGTCCCCCCATCCCACTGCTGCTCCTGGGTGTACTCTGTGGAGCCCCAGGACTCTTAAGGAACCAGACTGGAGATTCCTGGTCTCATCCAGTGCAGGTGAGGGGGAAGGTGATTTGTCCAGTCGCATGGCCACCGTGACCACACCTGGGTCAAGCTAGATTCCACTCCACGGCCCCAGTCTGAAACCTGGAACCAGAAATGGCCCTGAAAAATCACTGATTCCGTCTCCCTCTTTCCAGAATGGCCCGCAGAGGTTACGATGTAGACGCCCGTAATGCCTTGCCCGTCCATGTGTGGGGGAAATGGTAGAGGCACGCCGGCTTTGCCGTCACACTGCCTGGGCTGCTGCCCCTGCCCTGCCTGGTGGCCTGGTCTGTTTTCTCATTGTAGAAGTGGGCACAATTCCTCCAGAGCAGAATGAACTGTCGTTAGAATGAACAGTGATAACTCGTGGAGCAGGGCTGGAGCGCCTGGGGGATTCATGTTAAACACACACATAAACAAAAGCTGAGCACAAGCCTTATTTCATGAGCAAGCAGGCTTTGTCTGAAGCCCTGAGCAGCACCTTATGCCGCTAACCCCTCCCTGGGTTCCAGGCCAGTGGCATTGCCCCGTGCCTCTCCCTCTGGGAAGCTGGTATTTAGAAGTCCCGCTCTGTGTCTCGGCCCCATTCTCCTTGCGACCTTTACCTTTCTTCATCCTAAAAAGCAATGCACAGCCGGGCGTGGTGGTGCACATCTGTGGACCCAGCAACTTGGGAGGCTGAGGCAGGAGAATCGCTTGAACCCAGGAGGTGGAGGTTGCAGTGAGCCGAGATCGTGCCTCTGCAGTCCAGCCTGGGTGACAGAAAGAACAAGACTCTGTCTCAAAAGAAAAAAAAAAAAAAAAAAAAAAGGGAGGCAATGCCCAGCCAGTCATTATTAGATTAAAAAAATGAACATCACATGAAATTTGGAAAGGAAGTTTTTCTGTCCCAAGGGGTTGCCATGTTGACAGCTGGGTGTGGCATTCCCCCTCTGAATTTTATGTGTACAGAGTCACTCAACTTGTGTGAAGAGTCAATGTGTAAATATAGACTTCTCAAGAACAGAAAGGAAATCAGACTTCTGCAACCAGCTTTTATTTCTTCCGTGTAACAGCACCATTGGTGCGTGTAGATGTAGCACGTTCCCTTGTTTTGAGATGGAGTCTTGCTCTGACACCCAGGCTAGAGTGCAGTGGCGTGATCTCGCCTCACTGCAACCTCCGCCTTCCGTTTTCAAGCGATTCTCCTGCCTCAACCTCCCGAGTAGCTGGGATTACAAGTGCCCACCACCACACTGGGCTAATTTTTGTATTTTTAGTAGAGACAGGGTTTCACCATATTGGCCAGGCTGGTCTCGAACTCTTGTCCTCATGATCTGCCCGCCTCGGCCTCCCAAAGTAGCACGTTCCTTTTAATGATTGTGTCATCAGCTGTCCCATGGCCCTGCCAGGCTTGTCCAGCTTCCCCCTGTGATTGAGAGGCTGCAACAGATGTTCTCACACATGTACCTGAGTGCACATGGCTGTAGGGTGGGCCCTTAGGAGTGAACGGTATCAAGGATGTGTCCATTTAAATTTTGATCTGCCAGGCGCAGTGGCTCAGCCTGTAATCCCAGCACTTTGAGAGGCTGAGGTGGGTGGATCACCTGAGGTTAGGAGTTCAAGACTAGCCTGGGTAACATGGTGAAATCTCATCTCTACTAAAAATATAAAAATTGGCTGGGCATGGTGGCTTGCACCTATAATCCCAGCTACTCCGGAGGCTGAGGCAGGAGAATTGCTTGAGGTTGGGAGGTGGAGGTTGCAGTGAGTGAGATCATACCACTGCACTCCAGCCTGGGTGACAGAGCAAGACTCTGGGTGACAGAGCAAGATTTTTTTTTGATCCTTGTTCCTGAATTAGCCTCTAAAGTGGTTACTACAGTTTTTAGGACCCCTCCCCTCACTGGCCTGCTCAGTGTCTGCCCGGCCCTGTGCAGTGTCCAGCAGGGAGGTCCTGCACCCTTCACCCCTGGCTGAGAGCCAAACGCTTTCCAATAGATGTTTTATTTTGTGCATCTCGGTCAAGCAAGAGGGATTATTTGTTCGTATGTTACAGGCCAGGGCCCTGTGTTCTCTTTTCATTTGGGTGGTTCATCCTTTTCTTGTTGAAATTTTTAAAAAAGTGTTCTTTGTAGGCCAGGTATGGTGGCTCCCACCTGTAATCCCAGCACTTTGGGAGGCTGAGGTGGGTGGATTGCTTGAGCTTAGGAGTTTGAGACCAGGCTGGGCAACATGGCAAAACCCTACCTCTGCAAAAACTAGCTGGGTGAGGTGGCGTGCCTGTAGTCCCAGCTACTTGGGAGGCTGACGGAGGATCATTTGAGCCTGGGAGTTCGAGGCTGCAGTAAGCTGTGATTGTACTACTGCACTCCAGCCTGGGTGACAGAGTGAGACCCTGTCTAAAAAAACAAAAAAAGAGAGTTATGTGTACATCTTTATCACAGTAGGTACGAGTGTCTTGTCCCCAGTTGCCTACTTTTGATTTTATTTCTGGGAAGTTCTTCCAAACAGAACGTTTTAATCCTGATGTTGTCAAGTCTCTGCTTTGTCTTTTAGCTTTTGGAATTCATGTTCTGTTTAGAGGTCTCCTGAGTTCTGAAATTATAGGAAAGAATTTCACCCACATTTTCTTCTAGTACTTCTGTGGTTTCATTTTTATGTGTTGAAATCATAAATCCATTGGAATATATTTCAGTTTCAGCATCAAGGTAGGGGTAGATGGTATTGCCTGGATACACAGCAGTGAGCTTGGTCTGGAGTGGGTGGGGCGTGTGTGTGTGTGCGCGCGCACACGCGCGTGCTTGCTATTTTTATCAGTTTTGGTGTCTGTATTGTGCTGACTTAGCAAAAACAATTTGGATGCATTTTTTTCCCCGCTCTGTGTTCTGGAACATTTTAAGCAGCAACACAATAATCTCTTTGTTAAAACTTTTCAAGAATTCACTCGTGAAACCATCTGAGCCTGATACTTTTGTGAGAGTCTAGTACTTTAAAAACTTAAATTTTTTCCATGGGTGTATGATTTTTGGAGTTTTTCTTTCTTCTTAAAATTATTATTTTTTCCTAGAAAAGCCTCTTTTAGCTTATTTAAAATCCCTCAGCGTATTCCGAGGGGGTTGCTTTAGCTCACTCTGTGTGGATGGCGTGTAGCCGGATAACTGACGTGATTAATCAGCAGGGCATGATCGATCCGTCAGTGTGTAAACGTGACTGGCTGTGGCTGGTGTCCTGGGATGCTCCGTGGTGAAGCACACGTGTGCAGTGCAGGGTGGTGTGTATTCTGAGAGGGGATGAATCCACAGGGCCCCTGCACCCTAAAGAGAGAGCCCCCCTCCCCGAGGCTGCAGTCTTGCGCCTTGAGTAGGTGGTGACAGGGGATTGTGTCTGGCGGGCTGAGAGGTCCCAGCAGGCCAAGGGCTTCAGGAATTATGGGAAGTTTGGAGTTGCCAGAGAGCAGCTTTCAAAATCAGCCTGGATTGTGGTCTCCAGAAAGACAGGCATTTATCACCACGAACCAGGACACAGCTATGTATTGGGTGCAGGGGAGGTATGTGTGTATAAATGAAACAGAATTTCCGTGATGGAATTCTTACCTTTACCATGCCTCTGCTGCACTTCGGTAGTTTCAGGTTTTTTTTTTTTTGAAGAGAGGGAAGGCTTTTCCATTTTTTTTTTTTTTTTAAAATAGCTTTATTGACATTCAAGTAATTTACTGTACAATTCACCCATTTCAAGTGTATGATTCCATGGTTTTCGGTCTCTTAAGAGAGTAGTGCAACCATCATCACCACAACTAATTTTAGAAAATTGAAAATTTGGGAAATTTAGAAAATTCTTTTCTCAAGAAGAAATCTTTAGCTGTCAATCCCACCCTCCTCCTCCACATCTCCTTTTTATCTCTGTGGATTCTAGACATTTCTCTTTCTTTCTTTTTTTTTTTTTTTTTTTTTTGAGATAGGGTTTCATTCTGTGGCCCAGGCTAGAGTGCAGTGGCTCAATCTTGGCTCACTGCACCTCCCTTTCCCAGGCTCAAACCATCCTCCCACCACACCCTCCCTAGTAACTGGAATTACAGGCCTGCGCCACCATGCCCAGCTAATTTTTGTATTTTTTGTAGAGATAGGGTTTCACCATATTGCCCAGGCTGGTCTTGAACTCCTGGGCTCAAGAGATCCTCCTGCCTTGGCCTCCCAAAGTGCTGAGATTATAGGCATGAGCCACTGTACCCAGCCGATTCTAGACATTTCTTGTACAGAGAATTGTATGTTTGGCCTCTGTGTCTGGCGTCTCCCCTGGCGTCATGTTTCCAAGGTCCATCCATGTTGGAGAAAGTGCCAGCGCTTCCCTGAGTAATATTTCACCGTGGAATGGACCGTTCCATTGTGGACAGACACGTTGCCTTCATCAGCTGAGGGACATTGAGCTATGGTGAGCGCATTCTTTTCAAATTCAAAAAAAAAAATGCTGGTTACCACCCACTAGATAGTTTTCTTGGCCCACAGGGTGGGACAAGCCGGCATGGGTGAGGGCAGGGAGGTGGCCAGGTGGAGGCGGCTGGAGCGGCCCTGGGTTGCTTCTGGGCAAAGTGCGCAGAGGTGCAGAGGCAGAGCCTGAGCAGCTTTCCTGGGCAGATCTCTGTGCCAGGAATGTTTGTTTATTCAAGAAATCTCGGCCAGGCAAGGTGGCTCACACCTGTAATCCCAGCACTTTGGGAGGTTGAGGCAGGCAGATCACCTGAGGTCAGGAGTTTGAGACCAGCCTGTCCAACACGGCAAAACCCCACCTGTACCAAAAATATAAAACATTAGTCACGCGTGGTGGTGCACACCTGTAGTCCCAGCTACTTAGGAGGCTAAGGCAGGAAAATCTGCTTGATTCCAGGAGGCAGAGCTTGAACCCAGGAGGCGGAGGTTGCAGTGAGCCAAAATTGTGCCACTGTACTCCAGCCTGGGTGACAGAGCAAGACTGTCACAAAAAAAAAAAAAAAAAAAAATCTCTAGTGCTGCCCCATGCCCAGCACTGAGGCAGGGGGCGTGCAGCTGGAGTGCCTGCCCCCAGCCCACCAGGCTCTTGTCTGGAGCTGACGTCCGACCGAGGCACACGAGGAAAGCATGGTGAGGTGGATGGTGCAGAGGCTTAAGGAGCAAAATAAGGCAGGTGCAGTGGCTCAGTGGCTTCTGATGGCCTCGAGGAGTGTGGGCAGGACAGGTTGGGGAGGGGCCTGGAGAGCAGGGCCGGCTGGGGCAAGGCGTGTCAGGCACTTGTCAGGAGCAAAATGTAAGGGGACACCAAAGAGCTTGGGAACCAACACAGACAGTGTTTAATGCAGTATTTTTAAATATTGAAATGATGCAAAGTAACCTCCATGATGAACAGATGTCGGAATTTTAAATAAAGACAGGCCCAGCCCTGCACGTGCACAGCCCTGTCAGAGTTTGTTCAGCGTGGAATTTGATTTGTTTAAAATGTTACTTTACAATATTATTTGATTACTGGATTTTTTTGGTGCTCTCTTAACTTTCGCACCTGGGCGAAGGCCTCACCCTAATCCCAGCTGGAGAGGGTCAAGGGCTGGTGAATTTGGCTTTGGACTTGGCAGAGCTCATGGTACCTGACAGGTGGGGCCAGGAACGGGAAGGAGCTGGTGGGAACGGCACTCCGCATGGGATGGGGCCAGATCAGAGCAGCACCTCGGCCCTTTCCAACCCATGTTTTTGCTGCTAGATGATTGGCATCGGTGCTGAGGCCCTGGCCCTCTGAATGGAGTGTGATGGAGACAGAAGGGTGCCTTGTGTACCCAGAGATCCAAAGGGAACAGGAGGATGAATAATGGGGTCGAGGAGCTCTTGGGTCCCTCCCTGAAGCAGCGGCGGAGCCAGGAATGTGCCGGCAGCAGGCAGGGAGAGAGACGTCTGCGTCCGTGCCTGGAGCCAGCTGCCCCACCAAGGAACTGGGCAAGGTTGCGGTGGGAGGAAGACCTATCGAGTCCTGCATCCCCCAAAGCATAACTGAGTGCTTGGGTGGCTTGGGGGTCACTGGTCCGAGGACAGTCCTGCCCTGCTTAGCCATGCCTTGAAGAGCCACCGGGATTCAGATAGCAGTCCTCCTGGGTGGCAGGTTGTCCACCCTCCCACGTTCCACATGGGAACTGGATGCAGAGCGCCCGGATGGCCGGTCCCAGAGTGTCTCTGACACTCCCAGTCACCTCATCTCTTAGACCAGGATAAGATGGGGGACCCCAACCTTGAGTCTCCCATGGGCTCCATTCCATGTGCTCCCATAAGCCACCGGGCCCCCGTCCTGGCTCCAGCACTGCCTGGCCATTTGGTGTCTCAGTTTCCTTGCCTGTACAATGAAAATAATAGTCCCAACCTTCTCGAGGAGTTACAGGATGCTTTTCATGTGAAGAGTTTGGATTTGGAACCAGTCTACTTGGATTTGAATTTTGTTCTTACTCCTAATCTGTGGCTTTGGGCAAGTGTCGCCTCCCCGTGCTTCAGTTTCCCCACTTATAGAGCCATCTTGAGTTGTCGGGAGGATGTACATAAGGAAGTGCACTGACCTGCCCAGAGCATTGTGATTTTACTTATTATTACCAAACCAGGCACACAGTAAGTGCTTAATAGATGCTCGGTGTCCTTTCATGGATTTCGTGTGCCTTGCGTGTCTCCAGCGGCCGAGCTCTCGAGGTGGGGAAGCTCTTGATGAGTTGCGGGAGGTAATTAGAAAGAGGAGGCGGCAGGTGCAAGGGCTCGGGTGACACCTGTGGACAGAGAGAGGCCGGCGGACCCTGGCGTGGCAGTGGGGGGGGTCCTTGCACATAGAAAACCTTTCCTGCATCCAAGATCCTTGTAACTCTGGGACAGAGCAGGCAGAGGTCTGCAAATTCCGAATCACAAACCCAGAAAGGCACAGATCATTCGTAGGGAGGACCAAAAACATCATACATCTTAGTGTGTTTAGAGTTTTCCAGGTAGCCAAACAAAAGCACTTTTCTAACTGAAGCTGGCAGAGGGCCGGTAAGTGGAGGTGCAATGCGCAGGGGCCATTCCTCTTATTCGCAGATGTTTGCCATCTTTTCTATCTATATCCGTGTTCACCTGAGGGCCTTCATAGGCCCACCCTCCACCCCCACACTTTGTTTGCTACCAAAAAATATTTTAAGAGTTCTTCAGCTGCAAATCCTCCTACTGGGGGGCTCCAGGAACCCAGCCTTGCTGGGGGCTCAGCACCTGCTGCACAGGTGTTGGTCGTTAAAACTGAAGTGGTCATTTGCCGTACTCATGGGCCCTCGGGGGCTGGTGGCACCTGGGCACACAGGCCAGCAGCGGCCTCCCACCTGCGGGTGTGGAGAGTGGGGGCTTCTCACTCCTGTTCCCTGTGGTGGGGGCAGTCCCCTGAGCTTATGCACCTCAGAACCTATTGACTCCCACATTGGGGCACCTCATGGCCCCTTGACAGCCTCTCAGCCTGAAAGACCGTCAAACTGAGTTCTGGAGAGGGTAACCCTTGAGGCCTGGACACAGATGGGGACAGGGTAGCCCTGCCTCATCTTGGATCCCGCTGGGGTTCAGCCTCTTGTGGGTCTGAAGCTCAGGCTGGGCCAGTCCCTGCCCCTCGCAGGGCTGGAAAGGCAGCCCAGCCCCACCGCCTCCTCGTTGGGCCCTCAGAGCCTCCCGGCCTCCAGCTCTGCTCTTTTTTTTCTTTTTTTAAAGACGAAATCTTGCTCTGTTGCCCAGGCTAGAGTGCAGTGGAGCCATCTCAGCTCACCGCAACTTCAGCCTCCTTGGGTTCAAGCAGTTCTCCTGCCTTAACTGCCCAAGTAGCTGGAACTACAGGCGTGCACAACCACGCCTGGCTAATTTTTGTGTTTTTCGTGGGGACTGGTTTTCACCATGTTGGCCAGGCTGGTCTTGAAACCCTGGCCTCAAGTGATCGCCTGCCTCAGCCTCCCAAAGTGCTGGGATTACAGGTGTCAGCCACCACGCCCGGCCTCCAGCTCTCCTTTGATTTGCCCTCAAGTCCCTAAGGATGTCTGGGCCTCCTCCTTTCCTCACAGGCGCATTGATGTCTCCAGAATCTCCGCAAAGCCACCCTCCCCGTCGGGAGCTCCCCAGCTGGTGGGGGGCCCTTTGGGGATCACCGGCCAAGCAGTCATGGAGGCCCATGGGCCCTGCTTCCTGGCTAGAGCCAGATCCAGTGTGTGGGGTGCGTCTGGTCTGAGCCAAGGCTCCTGGAAGCCACAGCCCGGAGGCAGTGAGGGACGGCTGTCATGTCCCCTCTCCCCTGTCTCCCAGGGTCCCTGCGGGCCAGTTCTCCCTGCCTGAGCCTCCCAGTTGCCCTGGCCTTCCAAAGCCCAGCCCGAAGCCTTAGGCACCCTACAGCCCGCTCCCTCTAGCCTGCCCGGCCTCTTCTCTGCTGATGTTCCTGAAACTTTCTTGCCTCTCCTTACCTCTTGGCCAGAGAGACAGGAGACCCTGTGGGAACCCCCGAGGAGTGGGAGGAGGCTGCTGTTTGAATGGAGGTGGTCTTTCCCTCTATCCCTCCCAGGTGGGTCACACTTGCAGGCCCAGCCACCTGCTCTGGCAGCACCTGGGGTGTCGGCGGCCTCCCGGGCATGAGATGGGAGCTGAGGAAGGCGCTTTCTGGACTGGAATGGGAACCCAGCTGCAGAAGGAGTAACAGGCCTGTGGTCGGCAGCCACCACGGGGACCCCAGCGCTGTACCTTCGGCCCAGCTGACCCCTCCCGCTTCCCTAGGGCGGGCTGGGGATGGTGGTCTGTTGCCCAGCCCAGGAGGAAGCGCAGCTGTGGCTTCCACTCTAGAGGTCTCTCTCCTGGGTCTCCCCGGCTGGTCTAACTGCAGGCCTGCCTTAGGCCATGGCTCCCTGCCGGCACCTGCTGACTAATGCTTATCTGATGCTGATTAGAGAGGGCTGGGATGGGGAAGCAGTGGGTCACTGCGGGCTCGGGTTACAGACGGTTGAGGCACCTCCTGGCCATCCTCAGGAAGCAAGGCCCCACACAGCCTCTGACTCACCCACTACCCGTGTGTATTTCAGGGGGCCTCATCCCCCAAGGCCCCCACCAGGTAACTTTATTGGGCTGGGTGTCGCTGCAAACTCACCCATTGGGTGCAGTGGTTTTCTGGTGTGGGGTGCGGCTGGGGAGGATGCAGGGGAGGAGCAGCCAGCTCCGTGGTTGGGGGGTGGGTGGACCCTCTGTTTCCTGTCTGCCCTCTGAACTGGAGCTCATGGTCCCTCCCCCAGGCGCCTAGGCCATGGAGGAGGTCACAGCCCTGCCTTATTCCTGTGGCAGCCTAGGGGAGCCCTGACCAGTCCCGTGTCTCCTGGGAGGGTGGCAGCAGGTCAGTCTGCAGGCCAGGCCTGGAATGCAGATGCCGGGTTGGCCATGGCATTGCCTGGCTGCTCTGTCTGGGGATGTTCTATGCAGGAAGAGGGAAATGGCCAGACAGCGCGGCTCAGCAGCTGGAAGCTGCGCTCCGGTGTTCAGTGCGGCAGGAAGTTTGCTCTGCGGAACACTCGCTTCTGCTGCGGCTTCTCAGCTGATGGGTCTGCGAGGCCCCCACTGGGTTGTGTGAGGTCCTCTGGCCACCCTGGCCTCGGTGCCTGCCCCCTATGAAACAGACACCTGGGAAGTCCCCCACCTATGCCTGCAAGCCTGTGGGACATGTGGCTTCAGGGATGGCTGATTCCGCTCCAGCTGGAGGACCTGGGAATCCTCAGCCCAGGTGTCCAGAGGAGTCTTTCTCAGTAGGAGTGCTCAAGCTGTCCTCTCTGTGGACAGTCCTTTAGATCTCAGGGGGACTTCTCTGCCTGCCGTTCGTCCTGCTGTCCCTGCTCCTCTGTCCCCCAGCTGTCTCCCACCCTCTCCCCTGTAGCAGCCACCTGCTCTGGGGACCTCCCTTTCCCTCCAGGATTCCGAATGGGATGACTTCCCTGGGCTTTCCGGGTGCAGATCTTTCCAGCAACAATCAGTGGAACCCTGTCTCAGGTGGGAGGAGAAGGCTCAGTCACTGATCACAATGACAGTCCTAACCACATCGCTCGCAAACGCTGGCTTTCACTTACCCTTGCCCTGCCCAGCAGTTACTTTCATGATCCCATTTTCCAGATTAGGAAATCAAGGCCCAGAGAAAGCTTCAGCCACTTGGCTGAGGCCCCACAGTTAAGTGTCTGGATTTGAACCCTGGGGCAGCCTGGCTGCTGAGGTGCCCTGGAGACAGGGTGCTGTGCAGGGGTGGCGGGGGGGGGGGGGCGTGGAGGTCTGCCATTGCTGAGCCCTGGGCAACCCGGAGTGATAGCACAGCCCAGAGTCTGGGCCCCGGACTGAGGCTATGGCAGGATGCCAGGAGCACAGGACCTACCCCTCCTCCGGCTCTTTCCTGGCCAAGGCGCCATGGAGTGAAAT